>PNEQ01113778.1:0-49445 GCA_003012365.1 Medauroidea extradentata
AAGCCCAACACGTTGTCCCTGAGCCAAGGAGTCTGTTTGGAAATGTGCGGGCGAAGAAGCCACTCAAGAACCAGCCGTCAAATCATGTCTTTCAGCTTGCGCGACGTTGCCAGACTTACCTGAAATTAAATTTGCTCACAGGGGCGTAACGGTTCGTTTCCGGACACGGGTTCCCCATCTCAAATTGGTCACAAACCCCGCCCCCTCGCGTGGTTTCATTTTGATGCATTACTTTTCGAACACCCTGTATATAATATATTACGTGTGTGTGTGTTTCGTTTGTTTGTATGCAATGCATTTATATTGTGCCTATAATAAAAACATTTTGTTATTTCAATGATATGAAAATTTAGCTATGCAGGCACTGTAAGTTTTTAAGTATTTGTATATGTAAAAGTGACTGACATCTGCTTTTTCAGTGTGTTTGTTTCATTAGTCAGCATATCTGAGCAACGTAGTTACATAAACGACCCGTGATAATCGACATAAAAATTATTTGCAAAATCAGTTATTAAACAGTTCATTTGATGACTCGTGAAACATGCCAATTGCATGTAATATTCCTTTGTTTTTCCTAATGTGACATATGATACGAGTGAGGTAATGTGATGCTAAAGTAACAATTTGTACTAGCAATATTCCAAAAATACTCCACACAAATTGTGTAGTGGTTGCATGACATTATAAATAGTCAATTTCTTCGCCATTTCAAGCTAGTTTAGTTGTGCAGTTTAGTGCATCCGTCTTTAATGACCTCGATGTCAACATGAAACAAAACTCGTTATAATATAAAATAACTGCATTTGCTGAGCAGCATGTTTGCTGTTCGCTATGCGTAAAACATTTTGGTTTCAACATTTATAGTTTAATTATTATTATCATTTATATAGGTATTACTATTGTGCCGTAGCCACCTTCTTCGTCGTACTTTCACGATTTTTTCGTTAAATGATTTCAAATATTTTTCTCGTAATTTTGTTAACATAGATAAGTTTATTCCTGTGTCCTATAGAGTAAGTTGTGGGTTTGCTTAATTTACAGGGTATTCAAGCCTGTGTGAATAAAGCTGCACTCACAATCACCACATAACGTGCGTGTGTGTAAAATAAGAAATGCTGAGATTGCATGCAAACACATCGCCGCGTAGCGTGCATACGTACTTAACGAAGTTGAACAACTTGACACTTCGTGCGTACGTACGCTGAGTGGTTGTTGTGAATGTATCATTTATTAAGTAGTGCAAACATATAACTCGATTTAGTTTTAATTATTTTGAAAATATTTTTAAGCCATAAATTATTTTATTCGCTTAGACAAGCTATAATAATGTATGGTCACCTATTACCGACATTTTGTTAGCCGAAAACAAATTCCATGCATGTCTAGATTAAATTTTGTTGTGAATTCAATCTCAAATACGTAACGTAAGTGCTTGTGTTCATATGTACGTTAAGTGTGGTTGTGAATCAACCATTAAACTTTGTATAGAATGTGTTATAGTTTGGTCTGTTTGGTTAATTAAATACATTATTATTTTGTCTGTAAAGTAATTGTAAATGCCCAATTCATTACATAAACTCGCAGTGAGTTATTTTTACAGTAACATGTTTGATTAATTGGGTATATAGTATGCCAGTGTTCCAAAATTAATAACAAACTTCTGAAGAAGTTAGAAAGTTTTGGAGTAGCAGTCAGACGTCGTAAATAATATTGTAATATGTTAGATGACATTCATAGCGGACATCTTCAGATATGTAAATTAAAATGTTACTAGAATATATTGGGAAATTGAATAACTAGAATAGGCCTAAAACTGCAACGCTTGAGGTTAATTTACCCGCCCCCTTTTTTCCCTTAAAAATCCCAAGATTTTGTAATTCAGTGACCAAATATAAGTAAGCAGAAAATTTGTTAGTGGTCGCCATTAAGTGTCAGTTGGTGAGTAATAGAATTATGGTTTGTCCAATCAATAGGGACCTGAAAAATTCACATCTGTTGGGTACAAGCTAGATTTCAAACAAGTTTAAGTTCGCGTGACTTTTATAATTACCAGAGGCATGTTTGACATTTTCTGAATGACGCTGAAATAATAAAAAAGCAACTGCATGCCGGACCAACAATGTGGTATCACTGTGTCAGCGAACAGTCAATGAGCAGCTGCTTCCTACTTCAGTACTCAGATATTTTTGACGCTAGCCTACAGGTTATTGAATATGTAAAATTTTTCTGTCTCTAAATAATTAGTAATGTCTTATTACACAATGTAAACATATTCGTTATAAAACACTTGTTCTTTTTGGTTTGCGTGTTGAGTACAGATGAGCAAGTTCCAGCTCAGATGGAAGGAGCTGGCATGTTGCAATGCCTGTTGCTTGGTATCTCGCCCTACAACCCCCACACCGCAGGTAGCATGGTGCCATGACTCAACCCACAAGTCATACTTCCAAGTTTCTCTTCCGTCTCTCTCTCTTTCTTTCTACCTCACATCCTTCCAGGCAAAGCACCACACTGGGCAGCGCCAGCAATGGTGCCAAGCCATATGTTCCTTCGTCTACAGGTAGGTAGCGCTACTTGCTTGGCCATCAAAACGGCGAGTTTCGGTCAGCGTCCACCAGGGCGACACGAAAATCCGCGTAACACGGAATGCCTGGGACTGGACAGTCTGTATATCTGAGTAGTCTGTGCCCTCACACTGCCTCCCAGGGTCGACGGAAAAGCCGCTCTAAATCTCGTGGTCGCCGTGCTCGTCAACTTCGCAGAACTCACGGACTAACACCCCCGACGGATCGGCTTCCGACTCGACTGAAACTTCCAGCATTAGGGACCGCTCTCCGGCAAAATTCCAACAGACGATCGAATCGAAACTTGCCATTGTTCTGCCTACATGCCTGACATTTCCGACGCTCAGGCTGCTCACCAACTGGCTCTGCCGCCATTTCTGCTGCTACGGTTGCTACTGCTGTCACCACTGCATCGACTTCAACTCTGACGCAGACACAGGCTGTTCTGCTGTTATCGCTCAACATCGCCTCTACTTCGCAAAAGCAGGGTGCCTTACATCTTCACCATCAGCCACCGGCTCTGCTTTTCTGCTACAGCCTCACCTCCACCACTGTGGGTGGTCTCCAGTTTGCATCTCCTCATTCCCGACCGTCTCCATGGTTTTAACTCACTGGTTATCATTTTTCGGATAGTCAATATCCCCCTCCATATTAGCCGCCACAGCCACTCAATATCCTTCTGCATTTCAGCCACTGCCGACACACATGCTATCTCCACATTCACTGTTGCTGTCGCCACTGGTGGTCCACTAATCTGCATCTGTCGCACTATTGGTCGCCTCTTCTGTGCCATCTGTCGTCACCGGTGCTGTAGTTGCCTACCAGGAGGTCATCATTGAGGACATCGGGATGGATCCTGCTGCCGATGACCAAGCCATGTGGACGTCTCAGACGAATCATTCCTCCCCTGCTGATACTACAGATGAAGTTAATGGCTTCATTGTGCCGAAGAAGTCGGCCCGTGGGCCCGCCCATCGCCTACACCCTACCAGCAACAATGTGGCCCCCACAAATAGGTTTGACCTACTGATAAATGACTTATCCGCGTTCCAGGACTCTGTTTCCGATGTTCGTGCTGCATACCCCGACCATGCCAATCACTTCGTCCCTACACGCCCATCTACTTCTGCCCCGAGCACTTCACAACCTTCTCCCACCACATCGCACCAGCGTCGTCCAAGTCCTGCTACAGTCAAACCCACCCGTATGCTCCCCATCACTTGTCTTGTTTTACCGGCCTCCAAACAGTTCCTTTCTGCTGCCTGCCTCGAAAAAGACCTTCAAGGCAAACTCCGTGTATCATCTGTTGGAGACCGCACATCCTTTTACATCGACAACTCCCACAACCATGACTTCCTGTTTCAGAAACTGTCTTCCCTCGGCTACAGACCCTTCACTTCCTTATGCCCTGATGGAAAGGTTGACCGCCCTATTTTCCTCCTTCCTATTCTCTCTAAAGTCGCTGAGAGAGCCATCCTTGCCTGTCTTCTCCCCACAGTCGCCATCTCCAATCTTCTTCCACCACACCAGTTCGGTTTCCGCTCATTCCCACTCCACCTCCCATGCCATTGCCCGTGTGGAGCACCTGGTGGTGCATGGGTTTTCTCGACGGCAGCACACGGGCATGGTACTCCTCCACCTTGCCTGTTCCTTTGATTCCGTCCCACATGCCCAACTAGTTTACCTCCACTCCTCTTCCCCCTACCTCATCCATCTCCTCCGCTCGTACCTAGACGGTCGCTCCTTCCGGGTGCGTGTGGAGAGGACCCTCTCTGCCACACAGCCTATTCCTGCTGGCGTCCCTCAGGGTGCCATCCTTAGCCCTTTCCTCTTTGCACTCCACATCTCTGATCTCAGTTCACCCCCCGGCACCTACCTTGACCAATACACAGAGTACACCTTGTTTTGCGCCTCCTCCATCCATGAACGCCTGCTCGGGGAGCACCTCAGTCGTGGCCTCACATCTCTCAATACCCAATTCCTACAGCATGGCATTGGCCTCAACCACACCAAATCATCCTCTATTATTTTCTCTCGTTCTCACCCTTCTCACTCTTGTCCTACTATCGCCTCGACCCATGTTCCCTGGCCTCCTACAGTCCGGTACCTTGGAATCACCCTCGAGTCCCATTAAACCTTTATCCCCCATTTCGACTCCACTGTCACCAAAACTCGTGCAGTCCTTTCCCAACTTGCCTCCATCCTTCGTCCCCGCTCTGGCACCCGACTTGACACACGTCTCACCGTCTATCGATCCTTAATTCTACCGCTCATTACCTACGCCAGCCCCACTTGGTCTCACTCCGCAAGGTACAACCTCCACCCTCTCACCTGTACATATTTTCTTGGTATCCGACTCCTCCTTGGCCTCCCCTGTGCCACCCTCAGTCTTTCGCTCCTCGAACGCTCTCGCCTACCCCACTTGCACACCATCCTGTCCAAAGCCGCCATCAAATTCATCTCCAAATGTTTCTCCTACTCCAACCCCTACATCCGGCAATTGGGCCCCCGCCTACGGCACACCCCCGATGGCCGCTCTTCAGCATCGACCACCTGACCACCCCCCCCCCAGACGAAGGACTACCCAACTACGCCGCAGGGGATCCCGGTGGCTAACATCGGCCCAGCCTAATCCTGACACCCACACCCTCCTCACCACAGACTTCCATCACTGCCCACTGAGGATCATCGCTACCATCCCGTACTGACGACCGCCGGCCACCTCTGATGCACCACTCTGCTTTCGCCTCGTCACCGCCTACCATCATCGCCTGGACTCTTGTGCTTGCCGTCCCATCCTGGCATGCACCACTTTCCATCGTCATTTCACCATGCCACCCAGCAGTCCTCATCATCGCTCCCCCTCATTATTATTAGCTCACAAGGACACATCGATGTCGGTATGGGTAACTGTATGTTATGATGTATACTGTACTTCTCATTAAATTTGCATTTGTAGCCATTCAATATTTTGGTCGGAGCTGAAAGTTTCTTTCGGCTCCCTTAAAAAAAAAAAAAACTAAAGATTTCCATGAAGGGGAACATTTGATGCGTCTTTAAACAATTTTTTGTTGTGCCTAGTGTTAACGCTCTGGGCCTGTAACTTTCGTTTCACTTGTTTTCACCAGCACACACGTTACAGGTCTTTTAACTAGCGATTAACAACACACACAATGAGAAATGACGATTCCGACACTCATACCTACCTTCTGCCCTCTTACACTGCTGTACGAAGCTTTTTTCTCTGACCTCGGCATTTGCAACACCTTTAAGTTCCACGGCACGTGGTTGAGGCAGGGAGGCGGTATTCTTTCAAATCGTTAAAATGGCCTTCGCCAGCCTCACATTTGTTTCTTGCTACACAGCCGTATGCTAGGAGCAAGAACTAGCGCCTACCTGCATACAATTCTACCCGCGAATGTACGAAAATATGTATTTAACTATATATTTATGTTCAAACAATGTTAGACTGTCGGATTTCGTTAGCTTGCCGCAGGGTGGGGGGGGGGTGTTAAATGACATTTCTGTTTTTGAACTAACACTTTATACTTAAGGAAACAAAGTGTATGGAATGATGAAGCTACTACTCGTTGCCAAATTTATTTATGTTTAGAATGGTAGTGGATTGTATGAAAAAGAACAAGACAAAGAGAAAAAGACAAAAGTTAGACTTCGATTGAACACAAAAGTATTTACAAAGAAAAATTACCCACAATTATGTAGGAGGACAGCTTTTGTTGTGCAACAATTTTATCTCAAAGTGTCCAAGAGATAATCTTGTATCTTTTGGTGGATGTGTTGATTTACAATGTCACTGTCCCCTATTGAAGAAATTATCGGGTTTTGGTGATGTGATGCCCGTTCATAAAATGATGCTGCAATAAAACATACGACTTCCTGTTGGGGAAGAACCCCAGCCATATTGTAAAGAACATCCACTGCAGTGGTATTAAGGCTTCCCAGAATAGTTCGAAGGCCTTTGTTGTACATAAAACAGATGGGACGTAGGACAGATGGAACATATGCCCATATTGCAGCAGGGTACAGTAGAATTGGGATTATCATAGACGCCCACAGCTTTACTATATCCTCTAGAGGAACTGGACACCTGGGGAGAAGCATTGGACGAAGGAAGTATAAGCTGCAGTTGCTTTGCCAACAGCTAAATTGATATGATGGTCCCATCGGAGTGTGGGATCCAAATGTACACTAAGTTAGCGGCCCGAATTGTGCCAGTGCTGATTGTGCCTCATAAAGGTGCGAGGAGGAGGGGGGGCGAGCTCTTCGTTTTGTGAAAAATAGAGCTTCAGATTTTGCAGGATTAGGATTGATATCATTTTTCTGAAAGTATGCTCCTAAAGAGCGTAAGCATAGTTGCGCCTGTGCGTTGAGTTCTAGTGCTCTTTCACCAGTGACGAGTATTGCAGTATCGTCAGCGTACTGCAGAACAGTAGAACCAGGTGGCGAGGGGATATCGGCAACAAAGAGGGCAAACAGAAAGGGACATAAATTGAGCCCTGTGGATCCCCTGCCGACACTGGAAAGGATGGTGAAGACAGACGATCCACTCGGACTTGGAATGTATGAAAGGATAAGAAGCTAGGTATGATGGACAGCAGTGTTTCGTTAATATAAAGGTGACGCATCTTGTTCAGCAGCACATTGTGGTCCACAGAGTCGAACACATGGCAAAGATCGAGCAGAAGAAGGATGGAGTGATGATGATTACAGAACCCAGTGGTGATGCGATCAACAACTATGGCCACAGCGTGCAGTGCAGAGTGGGACTTGCGAAACCCGAACTGAGTGTTGGGAAGTAACTGAAGACAGTCAACCTCAAGACACAATCTGGATAGAATGATCTGTTCGGCGGCTTTAGACAGCAAGGATAGTAGTGAGATTGGATGGTAACTTGTTGGAAGTGCTGAATCGCCACCCCTCCTAAGAATAGGGACAACGGCTGCCGTTCTCCATGAAACAGGAAAATAACGGAATAAGATGTGATTTATTGACTTGGTAAAATGAATGACAGCTTTGCATGATAAAGAGCATTAAAGTCGGCCAGAAATTTTATCTAAACTAGGAGCTGTAGAAATGGATGTTGTGTCTATTATATGAGCCACCTCTCGAGGAGAGGTTAAAAATTTTCCGGGTACTGGTAAAGAAGAATCGGAAATAAAAGGATGAAACATATTCCCCAATGTACCACGTGGGTGAGTCGGCGGAAAGGATTGGACAGAAGTGCAAAAGGTTTCAGCTAGCAATGTTGCTTGCTGAGCTGGATCTTCAATGATTATGTTGTATTACAACAATGGAGGAATTATGATCTTGTTAGATTTCATATGGCGAATCGTTAAGGATTGCAGACATTGGTACTGAAGGTTAGCTCTCGAGGAATCTATCGCCCATTTGGCAGGCTGCGATAGTGATGAAATTGGTCAAGGTCTTCGGTAGCACGAGTTGTTTGCCAGTGTGATCGTGATCGGTCACGCATGTGTACAATCTGGTGGATTGATGCTGGAAAGCGATCTTTAATTGCCCAACGGGAGCAGCGAGGAATAGCTAAGATGTCAGCCTCTTCGACGAGACGTGTGACCAAGTTGTCAAGGTCGTGAGTGTTGTGTGGTCGGATTGCTAAATTTAAGTGAGAATTCAAGATAGCATGATACAATTTCCAATGGGCATGATGAAAATTCCAATGGAAAAGAGAGTCAGTCAACTTAATGAAAAATGTATGGCAGTGAGGACATGAAGTTATTCTGAATCCATCGATGTCTCAGTCCATGGAGGAGTGAGGTTTAACCCTGGAGTGTGAATGAATAGATCCAGAATGGAGAAATGGTTATCTGTGTGAGTGGGAATCTAAGTAGGTGAGCTTGGTGCAAAGATTTCCAGACCATTTAGAGAAGCAAAACGAAGCAGGCCTCTCCCTCGGAAATTTGTTGTCCAACAATGCCAGGACGTATGGCGAAAGTTAAAGTCGCCAAGGAAGAGAATACTAGAATCCAATGAATGAAGCGTGGAGAGGTGATCGAACAGGACGGCTATATGCGGTGGGAGATAGACGACAGTAGTGAACAGAATAGGATCAGTTGAGATGCGGATGGCGAGACATTCCAGCGATAATCCACGTGGAGTCAAGGGACTAAAATGACAGACATCTTCTCGGGTGAGGAGTGCAACACCTCCTCGAGGAGCATTGAGTCTGTCCTCCTGTTGCACAACATGTACTGGAATAGATAAATTAGGGACATGAGTTAGCCATGTTTCCGTGATTCCGACTACGATAGGATGATGTTTGTGGATAAGTTCAATAAAATCTTGAATGTGAGAAAGGATGGAATGGGCATTCCACAACAGAACACGTTCGACCATTAAGGAGACGACGACGTGGAAGAGGAAAACAGCTTTGTGAGAAATTCACATAGTAAAAGCAGGCTGGAAATTAAGGCTTCGCATTTATCAGCAAGTGGTGAACCATCAGTAAAGGAGTGGAACACTTGTTGACAACGTGAGAGTCAAGAACAGAAATTTTTTTGCTTGATAGTAAAGAAGAAAGTATGTAGAGATTTGGAAAATGAGCGAGAGTCCACTGTTGAAGTTTGGTTAGAGTGAGCAGGAGGATCAGAAGAAGGCGTTGGGCTGTGCTTCACAACTGTGGCAAAGGACTGCAGTGGTTTCTTGAGGGACGTCGAGGAATGATCTGTTTTAGGTGGAGTGCGAACTTGAGAAGTGGTCGCCGCCTGCGTTTTTTGTCGACGTTCATGGAGCTTTTCCCACTTGTAGGGTCCAGGACATTTGCTGTAGTTGGCAGGGTGGTCACCGCCACAAAGACAGCAAGTAGGTTGCGCATCTTTATCCAATGAACATTGCTTGGGAGTGTGACTTTTCCCACAGTGGACACATCTGGGGGCTTCACCGCAAGTATGGGTAGAGTGGCAGTACAGTTGACAGCGAAAGCATTGTACAGTACAACCCCCACCGTGGAACAGTTTGACAGTGACATCAACACCATTTGTGGCGTAAGCGGAGAATGTCCTGAAGCTGCTCCTTACCGTCTAGAACTGCAATGAACAGGGGAAATGGTTAAGGTGTATCACCCTTCTTTTCCATGCGGACAACTGATGTAATTTTGAAGCCTTGGGCAACAAGGGTTTCTTGAATTTCAGCTGGAGGAATTTGGATGGGTAGTTTCCTAAATACTACCCGAGCGTTCTTATCTTCAGGGCATGTCTAAGTGTGAAAACGTATTCCATGTGCCCTGAGATATTCGGCCATTTTGAAACGATCGTCACGGGAAACCATCTGAAGGCGAGTGTTCCGATTGTAGTTAGTGGCAATCATGTTTCGAAATTGGGATCGTAATGTGGCTGTTTTAGAGAGTGCATTTGGACCTAGGCCACCTTGGCAAACAATAATCGGTGGTTTCTTGTGCCGAGGTGAAGAAGAATTGTTTGGTACAGTAGATGTGGACGGACCAGGCTGTTGGGAATTATGTATTCCAGGAGACGAATTTGAGACAAACTGATTAAAAGTTTTGGTAGGACGTGAGTGTGATTGATGTGTAGTAGAACTGGTTGTGACTGGATGAAATTGGGGTGTGTATAGGATGAGACTGGGAGTGATCATCAGTGGTATTAGGCTGGGATGGAGAGTTTTTAATTCTTTTGCTTGTATTACCCATATGGCGTTGTGAGCATGGTTGCAGAACAACAAAGAAGGTATCACCTTGTACCGATTGTTCGTCAGTCCGCGATCCTTCGTCGGACCAGTCGTTGCTGTCAGACTCTTCAGACTGTTTAGGTGCAGGCCTTTTGTTTTTCGCAACATCTGTGGAGTAATCCATCGGAGTGGAATTGTTGAAAATGGGTCGGTCTGTATTTGCAGAATGACCTGAACTTGTGTGTGAGGGATCAGTGCTATGGGCTGTAGTAGCAACAGGTGTTGAAAGACTAAAATGAGCGGTAGCAGAGGTATGAGATGTGTCATGCAATTTTTGGAAAAAAAGATTTTCCATGCTAGGTAGGAACATCGCCAAAGGAGAGAAAATCAGTGTGGTGTACAGTAGCAGTGGTTACAGGAAGAACGGTGCTGCTGTCAGAATGAACCGGAGATGTGAAGGATGGAATAATGGAGTCCAGTGAAGTTTCTGGAACATCCCGAATGGGCAGGATTTGGGACAATCCTGGATTGGGAAGACCGTGTTGAGAAGGTGTGAGGGTCGGCGGATGTACATTGCCAGTGTCCACTTGACCCCCAGATAAGGAGAAACTGGAAGTAAAAAGGTGACTTGTGTCGTGAACAGCATTTTGCACAACAACCATTGTATCTGTATTGTGTGCAGATATGACAGTGCTAGAAGGACCTGGAGTGTGGATATCAAAATTACAACCTGTGGAAGAGACAGGAGTGGTATACACAATTGTGGTCTGTAATGTTGTGGAACACGTGTATACAAAAATTGTGGAAGTGACAGTGGTGGATGGAAGTGTGGAGTGCAGACAGGCCGAGAAAGTCATCCAATATTTGTTGGACATCACTAGGAATATCGACATTATTTTACAGTTTTGTGCTTAAGCTGCAGTGCCTGAAATTTTGCTTTCTTTAATAAAACAGCAGCTTTAGAATTTTTAGATTTAATGGCAGTGCTGGAGGCATTGCAGAACAGCGAAGACTTAACCGAAGGTTTTGGTGGAGCTTTGAGTACAGGTTGTATGTGTATACGCCCAGCACCATGCGCAGATGGACAAGGTATGCTACTTTTTTGTCTAGAAAAATATTGTCAGTTGTACTGGAGGTGTTAGTCATGTGACAAAAATATATATAGGTCAGAGCGAAAGTGAATTAGCCTGTGAATATAATAGCGAACAGCAATTGAGACATTATAAATGCACCAGAAAAATGTGAGATATATTCCGCGATGAAAGAAGAAAAATCTTGTGCAAACAAGTTAACAGGGAACAGCGAGACAGACACAACTTGCAGAAAACAGCAATAAACAATTGCGTAACCTAGCGGCGGAAGTGCGAACTCGGTGGTGCTCGTGTGCCCCGCGCCGCGGGGAAGACGATATGGTGCAGCAAAGTGCGACGGCGGGCAGAAATGAAAACGCTTATAACTTCATTAAACATAAAGAAACTGAACAAAATGCACGATGGATAGAAAGTAGAGATAGAGTGCGATAATCTGATGCAAGACACAGCGAGATTGGACAGAAATTGAAGACATGGCGGACATTTGAACCCGCTCCAGGCGTATGCAATACTTCCAATACTTATGGTGCAGGGTTGAAGCAGGAAGGGGGAAAACATCGCAAACGGGGAAAAACAGCATACCGGCGGGTTTTTTATGAGTCGGTGGGTGAAATGAAAGTGAACAGGGGTAAGAAGAAGGCATTAGGTGCAAAAGAAAACAGGAAATTAGTTGGGAAAAGTAGGGGAAAGGCGACAGAAGAGGAAAACTACACGAGGCAAGCTACCCCAGCTGTCTAGCGCCAACTAACCTATTCCGAAAGCTAACCTAAGACTGACTAATAATTGGCTACCAACTTAATCGCTTACTGCAGGCACAGGAACTGCAATAGTAGCCCCTACCTACACCAGGTAAGTATGCCGAGGCTCGTTTCCCAGCATCTAATCGTCCCGAAGACTGACCATCCCAACTCCTGTTTTGTAGTGTACTGCACAACACATAGTTGGGAAGCATAGTTGCCTTTTCGGCTACACACTATACTACCTCTAGTTAATCTACTACTACTTTAAATCGCCATGTTATACCAATTTCTTCACCTATGCTACAGTGGTTTTTTCGTTCCGAAACCATCTTCAGAAATAATAGAATGCCTCACCCTCATAGTTCCTCTGTTCGCCATATGGGGCAACCAAGCTTAACAATAAGCTGCATTTTCTACCACAAATTAAAATGCTTGCTTGGTAAGAACATTTTGGTGCATTGCTATTCTTTTCCGCACATCTTAGTACTCAACACACTATTCACTTCGCATAGTCGCCCCTTACAACCCCACAACGCGCATAGCAATCCCTTCTGTATAGTTCGACAATCGGAGGATAGATGGCGCGCGAGTGTCGCAGCTATCGCATAGTCCACACGCGAGCGAAAGTATTGCTTCGTTTATATGCTTCGCATGCATAATATACATGTATTAATCGATCTAAAGAAAATTACCTAAGGGAATAAAGCGAAACACTGCATCTTTCTCGCCGCAGTATTTACAGACAACACTTAACACCTTCCTGCATACACAATTTTTTCACCATTAATGTTGCACTTGACAAACAAGGCTATATACAACACATTTTTATTGCTTCAATCACGCTTTGGTTTCCCTCCCACTGCATTGGGGATAATATTCGGGAAATAATTTGCTATTTTTCACTGGAAACCATAGCATGACAGCACTGCTATTTAATTTCTTCTTTTCTTCTTACAGCTTTTACTGTTCATCGAGCCACCGAGACCAACTTGTGTTGCGAGTGCAAGATTTTACTGTTGACTGAGATTTATTTTTTAGGTTTACTTTATAAGTTATGACTGGATTTGTTTGTATGGACATACTCTATTGCGAAATAAATGACTGTCACAAGAAAACCAAAAAATAAGACAAGAAAACATAAAAAGCAGAGTATGCTTTAGTCATCAGGATACATACACAACAAGAAATTACAAAACTGGAATATGGTCAGATAAAACAAGGAACAAACAGAAAATAAAAGAAATAAGAAAAATATAAAAAACCTAAGTTGTCATGCGACACAACCATGAGACTAAACAAAACACAAAGGTGTCGGACACAAACAGAAAAAACAACAAACAACACAAACGATGAGACGAAATAAAAGACAGTAGTTTTCCAAACAGTCAGTATGAACGACGTTTCGGGAACTGGAAACTGTTCCCGTCATCAGGTAGACACACAGTGTTCAAGAACACGAGTGCGACTGATGAGGATACTGGAAAAACCATGGGTTTGTATAGGGTAAAGCCCTTTATCGTGCTCAGCCAATGGGAGACGAGCTGTCTCCTGATTGGTCGCGCAATGAAGTATGTCCATACAAACAAATCCAGTCATGAACTCCCATTGCACAGTTCTTTCAAAGTTTATAAGTTATTTTTACTAGCTCGAACACTAGCTCTAAGTGTAGTTATAATGTGCTCGCCTGCTCCCAGGCTTTAGGAAAGGCAGATGGCGGGGTCTGGAATGGACCCTGACCACATGAAGCCCGACATGGCCGGAGGGGAGTCAGGACTGAGGCCTTCGGCTGAAGTCTCATCCTTGTGGGGAGGGCCTGGCCAGCCTCTCAAGACCTACTCCAAACATTCCACGACCTCTCCGATCTTCCTGGGACTCTGCTGGGTGCTCCGACTACTGGGTCGACTGTTGCTGTGCGGATAGGGGTGGGGGCAGGGGACCTCTCAGGCCCCTCTCACCCCTTCGCAGCCAGGTGATTTCCGACCTCCGTGTTCGTCCAGTGACCCTTCGGCGTTCCTTAAGTGACGTTACAGGACACGCTCCAAGTCTGTGACTCGCAGCCACCACTCTTTTTGTGCCTTCAGACATGGCGACCAGAACCTCTCGTCTGACGACCCTGGCTCTGACCATGAACATGATTGTTCACCTACTGAATGCCAACAGACTTATGCCCAGTGACTCTGTTCACCAGACTGGCTGTTCAGTTCTGCCGGATATGCCTCTCATTCATTCGCCTCACCCTTCTCCGAGTTCTTCACCGCCGCCTGTGACTCAGTCTCAGCCACCATCTTCTCATCTGTCACCATTTGTTCAGCAGTTTTCGGCCATTTCTCCATCTCGCTGTGTGGCTTCCCATCCTCAAGATGTCGCTTCTTCTTCTGATCAGGACCACCTTCTTCTTTAACTTGAGTCCACTCTCTGAGACCTTCCAGACTCTTCGCTCTCTGTTGTTCAGCTTTGGTACCGTATGCTGCAACTCAATGAGAATATTCTCCAATCTCCACCAGCTTCGACTTCTGCAACCTCCGCTTCCAGCTCTCTACATGCAACTGCACCTAATTTCACCCCTGCTACCCACCCCACCCCTATACCTCCACCCCCACCACTACTTCTTCACCTCTCCAGACTCTTGATTCCCTTTCTCTCACTGCTGCTACCATGCCTTCGCACTCCTTGCCTACAAATGCTCCATCACGTCACCTTTATTCTCAGTCATCATTGCCTTTCTTCACTCTCCTTTCCCTTCTACTCTCCTTCCACGTTTTCATAGACAACCTCAACTGTTCTACAGCCAACATGGGATGT
The DNA here is from genome assembly GCA_003012365.1 of Medauroidea extradentata. Taxonomy (NCBI): domain Eukaryota; kingdom Metazoa; phylum Arthropoda; class Insecta; order Phasmatodea; family Phasmatidae; genus Medauroidea; species Medauroidea extradentata. The sequence continues at coordinate 14,857 of PNEQ01113778.1, forward strand.
CGCCTTTTACTTCTTCGCCTCGACCTCTTCTTCAGCTTCAGCCTTCTACAGTGTCTTCACAGCAGATACCGGCTTCCTATTCCTACTCTCAGGGTAGTCAATATCCTCCACCTTACCAAGGTCCTCACTATTTTGCTGCACTTCATTATTAGCTTTCTCAAATGCATCGTTTGTCCTTTCAGCCTTTTCCGCTTGCTTCTCAGCCTCTTTCATATCACTACTCCTCTAGTTCAACCCCTGCCTTCTGCTATTTCTCGGCCTCAGCCTTCTGAGCCTTATGTGACACCCCCTGCTCCTTCCTCCTCTCAGCCGGCTCTACCGTCGCGCGTGACCACTCCCATTGGTGAACGTCCTCTTGTGACTGCTGCCATGGCTGCTCCTGCTGTTGTCTCTCAAGACTTAGTCGCCCTGGAGGACATTGTTGTGGACCTTGGTGCAGACAGTCTCACACCCCCACCATCTACTGATCAGCCTGTGCAGTATGTCAACTCTACTCCAGACGGTGTGGAGGGATTTATCATCCCCAAGAAAGTTCTTCGGGGCCGTCGAACTTTCTCTCCCTATTCTGACAACCCAGTGCCTGTCTCCGATAGTTTTGCCGTTCTGGACCAATCTTCATCTTCCCACACAGACGTTCAAGTTTCATATGTCGCCTCCTCTTGTGACGCGACTTCTCTAACTCCTTAACGTAAAAAGATGTGTGACTCTACCCAACCACTACTGTCGCTCCTGCACCTGCTTCTTCTGCTGCTCCTTCCTCCTCTTCTACTGTCCCTCCTAAGCCTACACTTATATGCCTCCTATCTTTTGTTTAGTGTCTCCTTCTTCCAAACCTTTTGTCACTGCCTCCCGCCTTCAGACAGAACTGACTGGCAAATTACGTTTGACGTCTGTGAAATAAATCATCCTTCTATACAGACTACCTTCAGGACCACGACTATCTGTACCAGAAACTGGCCTCTCTTAGCTACCGACCGTTTACGTCTCTATGGCCCGACGAGAAAATTGACCGACTGATAATTCGACATTTACTGCTCACTGTGATCATTGGGGAAATAACCGCCCAATTGCGGGAATTTGGTTTCCCTGTTGGGTCGGTGACGAAATTGAGGATTTCACCCACTGCGACTACACAACCTTTCTTGGTGACCACTACTCGACTAGGGGAGGCGACCCCATTTTACACTCTCAAACATTTAGGTTGCTGGGAGGTGGCTGTCAAGCGTTACCGTGGTTCGGGGAGTGTGCCGCAGTGCTATCGATGCCAGGGGCTTGGGCGTTCCTCCTTGAAGTGCCACCGGGATCTGGCCTGTTTCAAGTGTGCAGGTGCAATTTGGAGCAGGACCTGTCAGGTACCACCGAACAAGAGGAAGTGCATTAAATGCTTAGCATTCCACATCGCCACTTCCCTCACCTGCCCCTCCATCCAGGCATCACACTAATTCTTTTCCTTCTCGCTCTTCCTCCACTCATCCTGCTGACCACCCACCAGTCCCAGACATCTCTTCTGCTCACTTTCCTCCACCACCTTCCTCTGCTTGTAAGCGCCCTATTCCTCTTATCACCTCCTCTTTTTAACCTTCTACTTCTCAGTCTGCCTGTTGACCTACCTCTTTTGCACACTCTCAGCCCCACCGGCTCCTAAATTTCTTCCTTCTGCTACTGCTTTTTCCTTCTGTCTCCAGGTCATTGTGTCCTCTTTCCGGTCCTATTTTCCCTTCTTCCGTCGCACCCTCCCAGCCTTTGCCTAAGCTCATATTCCTGCTGCCAAACTGGACGTCCTTCTCTAAGCTGTATTCTCTCTTTTTAACCGCTCTTCCTCCCTGTAAGGCCTTAGTGTGGAACATCTTCTCCCTTCTTGCCAAACTTCACGACCTGCAGTTCCTTCTTCTTACCCATTCTCCTGATGTCGTGTTCCTTTCTGAAACTTGGCTCTCGCCTGCTTCCCAGCTCTCCGTCCCAGGTTATGTCGTCCACCGCAACGATCGTGATGGTCGGGGCAGGTGGGTGGCAACACCTATCCGTTCTGCTATTCCTCACCATCGCTGTTTCTTGTCCTTCTCTCCCGTGTCTGAGGTGGCCGCTCGCTAGGGTTCATGGCGCTCCTTATGTCATGACCTAGGTTTCCCTCTATCATCCCCCCCCAATTTCCTTTCCCGACTGCTAACATTGTGGCCCTCGGGCATCTTGATGTACACGTCGTGCTGGCCGGGGACTTTAACGCTACCCATCCTTTTTGGGGCTGTCCTCTCGCCAATCGGTGGGGCAGCTCCCTTTGTCAATTTCTTCGCACGACTCACCTGTTTCTTCATGCCCCCACTTCTCCCACATTCTTTCCCATTTAAATCTGTTGTCACCCTAGTATTATTGATTTTGCCCTCTCTTCCTGCGTATCTGTTCTCTCTGACATTCGCACCTCCACATCTTGTTCCTCTGATCATTTTCACGTTCATTTCCTCATTCATTACATCCCTCATGCCGATCCTTACCTTCCCTGTTTCAACTTCCCTAAAGCCGATTGGGCTTGGTTTTCTCGTTCCCTTTCCTCCTCTCTTGATGTGACTTTGTCCTTTCACTCTCCTGTTGATATTGATCGTCATGCTACCTCCCTCACCCACGCCATTTCTCAAGCTGCCTCTGCTCATATTCCTCTTACATCCTAATGTACACTTTCTGCCCCTCCATTTCCTTCTTACATCCGCGACTCTGCGGAACCGGTTCCACGGTCGTTGGCAGGCGTCTCGAGACCTTGGGCATCGGAGGTTATACCTCCTGCTCTGGGGGAGATTCCGTCGTCTGATCCCGGAGTGGGAGTCTACTCGTTGAGTCGAAATGTTTGCAATCTCTCTCTGCTACTTCTGGCTCCCTCTGGAAACACCTTCGCCACCTCCGGTCTACTCCTTCCATTTCTCCTATCACCACTCCTACTGGTATTGCTGAAACCTCACCCTCTCGTGCCTCTGCCCTATCCTCTCATCTTCATTCCACCTTTACCTGGGCTGCTATGCTCGACATTTCTTCCTCTTCTGATGGTGACTCCGGTCCTTCACCTCTCTCCAGTCATGTCAACCTTCCTCTTCTTCCTGATGACCTCCCTTTCTCACTTTCTCCTCCTGTGGATATTCGTTCTCTTCTCCTCTCTCTTCGAACCTCTATTGCACCTGGTTCTGATTCCTTACATGCTCTTCTCCGGGCCCTCCCTCGCAAAGCCATATTCATCCTTACCCGTGTTGTGCACACCATGCTTCTCCACTGCGATTTCCCTCTTTGTTGGAAATCTGCTATCATTGCTCCTATCCCTAAACCCGGCAAGCCTCCTTCTCTCTCATCTTCTTATCGTCCTTTCTCTCTTGTACGTTTCCTTTCTAAAGTAGCAGAGAGGATCATCCTCTCCCGTCTTCTTCCTTCCATTGAATCCGAAAACCTTCTCCCTCCTTTAAATTTGGTTTCCGCTCCGCTCATTCCACTTCCCATGCCATCGCCCTGGTGGAGCTCGTGGTGGTCGAGTGATTCCCCAGGCGGCAACACACTGGCATGATCCTCCTCGACCTTGCCCGGGCTTTTGACTCCGTTCCCCATGACCAGCTCATTGCCCATCTAGCTTCTTCACCTTTTCCTCCCCACCTTGTGCGCCTCCTCTACTCGTTCCTGGAGAGTCGTACTTTCCGTGAGCAGGCCCATTTCTGCCAGGTCCCCTGGGGGACCATCCTCAGTCCGCTCCTTTTCGCTCTTCACATCTCTGACCTCGTTCTTCCTCCCGGTATCTATCTCACCCAATACGCCGACGATACCTGCATTCTTGCCTCCTCTGTCTCTGAACGCCTGCTCGAGTAGCGCCTCAGTCGCGGCCTTACCTCACTTACCAACCAGTTCCTTTGGCATGGCATTGGGCTGAATCTCACCAAATCCTCTTCCATTCTCTTCTCACGATATCACCCCCTTCTGTCTCACCCTCCTACCATCAACTACGTACCCATACCCTGGTCTCCCACCATCCGCTATCTTGGGGTCACCCTCGACCATGCTTTCACTTTCTCTGCCCACCTCGACTCCACTGTCTCCAAGGCCCGCTCCGCCCTATCTCAACTTGCCCTAATTCTCTGTCCTCATTCTGACACCTCCCTCGACACCCGCGTCACAATCTACTGTAGTCTTGTTCTTCCCATTATTACCTACGCCAACCGTATCTGGCCACATTCTTCTCTCTACTCCGTTCGACCTTTTACCCACTTCTACTTCCTGGGACTTCAGCTCCTCCTTGGCCCTTCCTAGAGCTACTCTTCGCTCCACTCTCCTTGAGCATACTCGTCTCCCTCACATTCACCACATCTTTGTCAAAGCCTCTGACTCCTGACGCAAATGTTCCCGCCATTCCAACCCTTACTTTCAGCGATTTGGCGACCTGCCTCCTGCTGCAGCCCACCCACGTCGACCCCTCTTCTCCATGGACCACCTACATGCCTCCCTCGACGACGAAGGACATCCCGTAGCCCCTGCCACCGATCCCGGTGGATGACGACGGCCCTAGCCCACCACTACTGTAGGCACCATCCCACAGAAGACGACATCACCAGCGCACCAGGAACATCTGCTGCCTCGCTACTGAAGATCTCACATTGCTGTCACCGCCATAATCTGTAACCGCCATCTTCTACCAGATCTATCTGCACACTTGAGCACACGTTCCATCTCGGTGTGCCCTGCTCATCATCTCCGTCCCACTACCCAGCTTTTCATCTGTTTCACCCTCTCTTTATAATTTACCCAAAAGGACATTTGGGTTGTCGGAGTTGGTAGGTATATGTACATAGTGTATATTTGTATGTATTGTATGTACACATGATTGTATGCTATAATAAATGGCTTTGCCGCCTAATCTTTTGGATGGGGCTGGAAGTTGCTTCTGGCCCCCATAAAAAATCGAAATATTTCCATGGAGGGTAACATTTGATGAGTCTTTCCTAAACAATTTTTATTGTTCCCAGTGTTAACATGCTGGGCAGGTCACTTTCGTTTAATTTGTTTTCACCAACATGCACTTTACAGGTCTTTTAACTATCGAAGAACTCATGTAACGGGAAATGAAGATTCCGACACTCATACCTACCTTCTGCCCTCTTACACTGCTGTAGGAGGCTTTTTTCTCCGCCCTCTGCGTTTGCAACATTTCCGATTTCTCTGGCGCAGGGGTGTGGTGGGGAGGAGGTATTCTCGCAAATCGTCAAGATGGCCTCCTCCACCCTCGCATTTGCTTCCTGCTACACCACCATTTGCTAGGAGCAAGTACGAGCGCCTACCTGCGTACAATTCTAGCTGCGAATGCACGAAAATATGTATTTAACTATGTATTTCTGTTCAAACAGTGTTAGGCTGTCGTTGGATTTCGTTAGCTTGTCGATGACAGATGAAGGGGGTGGGGTGGTGTAAATGCACATTTCTGTTTTTAACTTTCACTTTATACTTGGGGAAATAATATTGCACCTGCTTTAATACATATTCGAAGTTCTTACAAACTATTCTACATTACATCAAATATCTAAATAACCATTTCACAATACACAAGTACACTTTTCTTGTCTACATTCACAAATATTAATAATGTATTATACATTATACTCCTACTTTACAAAATAAATACTGTTACTACACAAAACACTGAGCATCTTACACTGGGACAGCGCAATCGCAGTCCCGACTACCAAAAATTACGCGCCCGAGTTACCCGAAGTGCAATAGAAGCGCCTCAGGGGTGTTTTTTTGGTGTTTTTGTTTGTACCATATTAGTGTAGGACTGTTTTAGGTTCAACAAGGGGGGAGACTATTCCTGCTTAAGGTGCTACTGATCTATTTCTAGTGTCAAATTTATTTCTATGATTAGTTTTCTAGGAGATAAGCTCCCTGTCGCTTATAGTAATTTTGCGAAGTCCCTTTTAGGTAGGCTATTGGTGTTGTTACTCCATCGGTTCGCATGCAAAGTTTAAGGGGTAAAAGGTGGGAAACGGGAGAGCCCCAAGAAAAACCCACATATTATTGGAGGACTTGAAAAGGGATAGCCAGAAGTAGTTACATATTACTTTCATTGTGGAGGCAGTTAACCTGCAGGGAGGATCTTTTGGGCCACCATTTGGTGTTTATCCGTTACTACTCCAGGGGCAGGAGTTGTCTTGTTGATGTCCAGTGGTCCTCTGGAAGTTCTGGTGCTGTCTGGAAGTTCTGGAGGTTCATTCTTCGGAGTGGTTTGTAGTCTTGTAGTCATGAAGAGGGGCTGCAGTCAGTGCAGCTGGCCGCTAACGTTCTTGTTGTCATCTTCGGGGACGTTGCCTTGGTTGTCGGTCTCGCAGTCTAGTGAGATCAAAAGATTGTGTTCTTGCATGGAGAATTGGGTAAGCCAGGGCTCGTACTAGTGGGTTGATATGTGCCCTTAGGGACCGTTCGAAACGGGTTACTTGCGCACCAATGACGTCCTATAGCTTGTTCACTTTGACATCCCTGAGTAGAATTCTACATTGGGTGTCTCTTGGCCGGCCCAGAACTAGATGTAGGGCTCGGTGGTATAGATTATTTAGTGGTCGCACATACGTGAGAGTGGTGTGGCACCAGACAGGGGCTGTGTATGTCATTATTAAGAACACATAAACAAAGAATAGTTGCACACACATTTTCTCGGCGAGGGAGCATGAGGGACGTATCACTCGGAATAGGGGCGAAGAGTGCGCCTTTGGCTCTGCCAGACAAGTTTTCGCAGTGTTCGTGGTAGGTTAATTTCTTGTCAAGTATTACGCCCAGGTACTTTGCAGAGGGCATCCATGGTATGTCTCTCCCGTCGAGCACTATGTTTGCTGGGTGTTCTTTGCATCCGCACGAGAACCTGACTGCAGTGGTTTTGATGACATTTAGCAGTATTCCCCTCACCTCGAAAAACCTTTTCAGTATACGAAATGAGTTATTTAAGTAGTGGCACAGTTCTTGCTCTGTGTTAGCAGTTGCGACTATTGCAGTATCGTCCGCATACAGTGAGAGTTTCACATTCGTTGCAACAGGAATGTTTCTTATGAAAAGGGTGAAAAGCAGGAGGCTAAGTATCGTCCCTTGTGGGACCCCTGCTTCAATGATTTGTGGGGTGGACATACTTTCCTCTACTCTAACATTAAATGATTTGTTTGTCTGAAACGACTGAAGCACACACAGTAGTGACGTAGGCAGCCCCATAGACAAGAGCTCCACAGTTAGGAGGTCGTGGCAGACTGAGTCGAAGGCTTTTTCGAGATCTAGCAGAATCAGCCCGCCGATTTTCCCTCTGGCCATTCCAGTTTCAAGGATCCTGGTTGTCCTGGCTAGTGAGCAGGCCCGGAAAGTCTGTTAGAGGGGAGGTGGCTTTGGACTGACACCAAAAGTGGGCTGAGCTGAGGATCTCAGTCGGAGGGACAAGTATTTTGGTGTGATCCTGGGATGGGTGGCCTCGGGCTCTCACACTAGAATCGGCTCTCCTTTGGGAGGCTGCTGGAGACACTGTTCTGTGTTCTGCTTTTGGGTGTAGCAGTCCCAACAGACTGTTAGCTAACAGCAGTTGCGATGGCAGGTCGTGATCTCTGCTCCACGCCCGTGGGGGCTGGGGGACGAATGGCCTAATGGCTAGTTGTCCCTTCGTTAACAATAAAACTAACATAATCTGTCCTGGCTAGTGTATGTACTGTCGAGTGTTTTGGCCGGAATCCGAATTGGTTCCGCGGGAGCAGGTCTCGTCTGGTGACCACACTTAGTAACCTAGTGAAGATGACCTCGCACACCTTAGAGACGCAGCTCAGTAGAGAGATCGGCCGGTATGAGGAGGCGAGCTGAGGGGGCTTTTCTGGCTTGGGTATCGGTACTACTGTGGCTGATTTCCACTGGTTTGGGAAGTGTCCGAGTAGCAGTGTGGTGTCTATCACCTTTGTGAGCAGTACCATTGTTTTCTGTGATATTTGGCGTACAGTACGTTTGGGATCTGGTCAGGTCCTGAAGCAGTTCTGGTTTTCAGTTTATCTAATATTGCTGTGAGTTCTCTGGGTGGTACTAGAGGAGTGTCTGGTTGTGCTGGTGGGTTCGATATAGCTATCTTGTTTGCAGTGAAATATTGTTCTGTGGCGATGTCGCAGTCTGATGTATCAGAGAGGGTATCTGCATGTCTTGGAGTGAAATTGTTTGCTAGTTGTCTGGCTAGTACCTCCGCTTTTTCTTGTGCAGCATAGATTATTTGTCTGCCATCGTGTAGAGCCGGGGTTGTTGTTGGTTTTTCTTTCAGCTTGTGCACGCATGACCATACCATGTCATTGTTGTGTGTTACCACTCGTAGGTGGGCTAGTTCTTGATCTGTATGCCATTGTGTGAATTTTGTGCGGCAGGTGCGCCTTAGTAGTTTGTAAAGTGTATGGTATACTGGCCTGCATGTCGTTTGCCATTTTCGTCTGGCTCTGTTTCTTATGGCAAAGAGTATTTCCAAGTTTTGCGGTAGCGGTGTTTTTTTGGAGCGGGGTCTTTTGAGGGGGATTGAGGTCTCACCTGCTTCTCTAATGTTTTCTATTATAGGTCATTCGGAATAAAGTGAGCACTAAATATTTAACCTTTGTAAAAAAAAACTAGTCGTTACTGCATAAAAGTCAACATTAACAACAGTTACATTATTGTCTGTTTGGTTGGTAGCGAATACTTGCATGTAGTTCCGTGTATTTTATTATTTGAATACATCATTAGTGAATCAACGTCAAATAAAATGACCTCTCTGTATTTAGTATACTTTAAAATATTTATTTAAGTTCTTACTGACATACCTACTGACTGTATAATTTTATTTGATTAGCGCCAGCACAAAGCAACGCAACCGAGTCTACTATCGGTGGCTCATGCCACTAATGCTTCGCGCCACAGAGGCAGTTTAAAATTTCACCGACAGGTGGCACCAGAGTTAGGTTTCCTTTCTGCTGCTTCGCTTGGAAGCAAATTGCGTCTTTGAATTTGTTTGTCCGTTGTGTAATGAATATGGGTTTCTGATAAACATATTCAAAGGTATTGGAAGTGATTGTTTTTGAATATCATTACTAAATTATGTGAAGTCATTAGTAATGTAAGTTGTTATGTTTTTGATCGCCCCGAGTCTCTGGAAATAGAAACAGCACCCCCCCTGCCCCGCACACATAAAGGAAATACATTATTTATTGTCGTCGTCGTTCATTGCAGTACACTGAACGGAACTTGAATTCTTGAGCTACATGTGTCGTGTGTGTTTTAGTGGCGGTTTTAATTTAAAAGTTCGAATATTCTGTACATGCATTTACGATATTCGTATCAGTAACAGCACCGTTAGAGTAGACACAGAGAAACCAGTGTTATAAGACGTATACTCGCAGGTATTTATAACTAAGATTTCTAGGTATTGAGTACAGCACATATTCAACACTCGTGCATTTAATGAGTACATATTGTAGCTAAAATGTATCAGAGCAGTGTAACATAAATGTAAACATTGTACAAGCATATTAATAAAAGACCGTGGCAATGTTGATGTTTACATGCAGCAGAAAGATATAAACTAGCAGAAAATGGAAATTTATCAGGGCTTTTTTGAGTGTTCACTTTGTTCCGAATCACCTATAGAATGTTTATGGCTTCCTCTAGTTCTCCTCGTGTGTTAAGTTGTGTGTTCAGATTTATGTTTTCGCTCAGTATTTCTCTGAATTGGTGCCAGTTTGCTCGTGCGTAGTTGTATCTTGGTTTCATGTCTTTTATCGTCGGCAGTCAGTCTAGGGTGGAGGTGACTGGTCAGTGGTCTGAGGTGCCGACTAGTAGGATTGAGACCCCCCGGACAGTCAGTCCTGGTGTGATTATAAAAAGGTCTAGCACTTTCGGAAGGTGGTTGCGTGCATCTGGGTAGTAGGTTGGTGTACCTGAATGGTATATTGTAATATTGTGGGTTCGGGTATAGTGTAGGAATTGGGGTCCTCTTCTGTAAGCAGTTGGGCAGGACCATTGTTGGTGTGAGACGTTAAAGTCTCCGCCTATTAGTATCTTGTTGTGTAGGGTTCTTAGTACTTCCAGGTCTTGGATTGGTTGCCATCTGTCCGGGGGTGTGTAAGCGCAGACAATGGTGAGGTAGCTATTAGTTTCGCTCTGGGTGATTGCCACTGCTTCTGTGAAGTCTAAAGTAGGTATTCCTCGTGTTTGGTGTTGTAGCTGTTCGTGTATTATGATGGCTACTTCACCACCCTCTTGCTCGGGCCGATCTCTCCTATGTACTCGGTACCCTGCGATTCTAATGATTATTGTGTCTTTGAGCCACGTCTCTGTTACTAGAAGTATGTCTATTTAGTGAGTTTCGAGGAGTTGGAGGACCTCGTCTTTCTTGTGGCGGAGGGAGCGTGCGTTCCAGGTGGAGACCTTAATTTGTCCCCATCGAGAGCAGTGTACAGTGCCTCGAAAAGTATTTCTATTTTTTCCATAGGGTCTTGGGTGAGTCTCAGTAACTGGGCCGTTTTTCTGATTAGTGGCATTATTGAATTGTGTCAACAGTTCCCGTGTCTCAGAGAATGCTGATAGTCCTTGTGTTCCGGCAGATTCAGCTTCTTCTAGTTGCACCTGCCAGGGGTGTTGTGGGTTTTTTTCCCAGTGGTTTTGAGTTGTTGCGCTTGTTCCTGGTGTTTGTTGTTGATTGGCCAGTAAGTGAGCATGCTGTGCTGTGCTGTGTTGCGTTGTGCTTGTGGTTGATTGACATTGGAGTAGCTGGTGATGCAGTTGCCATCGGTTTGGTGGCGGCATGCGCGGGAAGCTGGCTGGACTGTGTATGTATATTTGCTTGACAGGGTTGTTTAGATCTGCATGTCTTTGTTTTGTTTGTAGGGCTTTCCTGTTCTCAAATTGTATACGTCTGGGGCACTCTGGGTGGCCTCCTATGTGCTCTCCCTGGCAGTTTGGGCATTTCGGTTTAGTTGTCTTGGGCACTGTGCATTCTGCTGACATGTGTTGCCCGGAACATTTAAAGCAGGCAGGAGTGTGGTGACAGTCTGCTGCGTTATGGCCATAGGTTTGGCAGCGTCTGCATTATTGGGGACCTTTTGGCAGGTATTTTGTCACTTCTTCTCTGTAGAATGCAAGACTTGTGAGTTTTAGTAGCATGTTTGTTTGGAAGTTCGTTGCCATCAAGGGTGACATGGAATTTGCTGTACTCGAAGGGTTTTTCTCCCTTTTTTTCCAACAATTCTGAGAACTGGGAAGTCCAGGTCGAGAAGATCTTGTTTTATGTCTTCAGTTGCAGTGTCTGCTGGAATGTTGTGAATCATTACATTTCCGTTTGATTCACCTGGGAAAGGTTGGGTGAACGGTTCTGCTTTATTTGTCATCATGTATTCCATGAGACCTTGGTGGGTGTGTCTGTCGGCTGGGTAGAAAGTTGTTTCTCATCCATTAACTTTTACTGTGAAATGTGAATGTGGTCCTGCAGTAAATGGGTGGGATTCGCCCTGTTTTGTGCTGTTGCACACTCCCTTGCCTGTTCGGGTTATTTCTGGTGGAGTGTGGTGGCCTCGGCTGTTGGTATGATGTGGTTCTATCGTGTGAACCAGCCTTTCATTTTTGCGCCTGCCTTGTGCTGTCAGTTTGTTCGTGTATATTGCTCTTCTTTCTCTGAGGCTACGGGTCTTGTGTCTCTTCCTGTTTTCTTTTGTTGTGGCGACTGGTCTGGAAGTTGCCTGCCTGTGACATACTGTCGTGTTCTGTCATGTCATTCCTGTCTGCCTGAGACGCGTATCTGTTTGAAAGACTAATGGAATCATGAATACTGCTAGTTTGGTCCTCCGTTATGTGCTTATCTGTTCTCGCCGGTGTTTCAGTTGATTTATTCCTGTTTGTTGATTTTTCCATGCCATTGTTAATTTGTTGTGGATTATTTATCGTACTTGTTTTTCTGTTTGTCTCGGCAGTGGAATTTATGTGGGCGACAGTTGTGTGCCCTAGTCTCATGTTTTCATTGACTTTGTGGGTGTTTTAGGTACGTTTGTTTGTGGGTCGCAGTCCATTCTCTGGTTGTTTGGAAGCTCAACACTCGTGGTAGTGAGTGGCGTCTTCATATTCCATTGGGTTTGGGTTTGCGAAGCGATTTTGTCTCGATTTTCCGTTTTCAACACGTCCAATACTTTTATGGCGCTGGGTTGACGTGGGGAGAGGGAACCCCCGGAAAATCGTCCTGGACGCTTTTTGCAGCGTCGGTGGTCGCTGTGTGGTGTGCGAGAAGGTCAATTGTGTTAATGACAGTAGGATTCCAGTATTGCGAGGTCCTGTGTGGATAATTTACGTTATTTATGTCCGTAAATTCACGTGCCTGTCGAAGTCCTGCATGTGGCATGCGTGATTTGGAACTATGATATTCTTTGTCCTGTGTGTTGTGATTTCCTTATTCCAGGTCGGTGGAAAAGATGTAGTAAGGGGTCGGCGGCTATGCCGCCGGCCCTGCGACCCTTTAGATTTCCCGAGCTCAACCAAGGCGTGATCGAGCACAACGGATCTCAAGGGGAAAGCTAGAGAGGATGGCACGCTGTAGCATAATGGAGCACCGAGTTCGCGAGGCTGCCACTATGGGCAGCACCTCCCGGCCCGGTAGGACGCATCCAGCTTGCGCTGTAACTGCGGGGCGACACATGTCAAAAGTACGCATAGTAACGCGAAGTTTATAGGAATCGCGCGGGAAGAGGGGGAATATTTTACAAGATGTTAAACTTGGCGTGAAACGCCCTGTGACTCTTCTGTAAAATTAATGTAGTGAAACAGCAGTTCCCTGCCCCGTTTGTTTACCCTCTAAACTAGACCCACAATTTGACTAATCCAGCTACTTTGGCGCCAACTCAACCACTTACTGCTAGCTCGAGACCTCCTGCTTAATCATGGTAGCCCATAGGCCAGGTAAGTATGCCAGGGCTTGTTTCCCAGCTTCTTGTCTTTTGGACGGGGTCGGAAGTTGCTGCTGGCCCCCATAAAAAAACTAAAGATTTCAATGAAGGGTAACATTTGATGAGTCTTTAAACAAGTTTTTGTTGTGCCCAATGTTAACGCACTGCGCCCCGATCACTTTCGTTTCACTTGTTTTCACCAGCACGCACTTACAGGTCTTTTAACTATCGAAGAACAACACACACAATGGGAAATTACGATTCCGACACTCATGCCTACCTTCGGCCCTCTTACACTGCTGTAGGAGGCTTTTTTCTCCGGCCTCGGCGTTTGCAACATCTCCAATTTCTCGTGCGCGGGGGAAGAGGCGGGGAGGAGGTATTCTCGCAAATCGTCAAAATGGCCTCCTCCAGCCTCGTATTTGCTTCCTGCTACACCACCGTATGCTAGGAGCAAGTACGAGCACCTACCTGCGTACTATTCTACCCGCGAATGCACGAAAATATGTATTTAACTATATATTTCTGTTCAAACAATTTTAGGCTGTCGTTTTGGATTTCGTTCACTTGCGGGTTGGGGGGGGGGAAGTTTAGTTAACTGACATTTCTGGTTTTTGAACTTACACTTTATACTTGGGGGGAAAAATTCATTGCACCTGCTGTAATACATATTCAAAATTATTACAAACTATTCTACGTTACATAAAATATCTAAATAACTATTTCACAATACACTAGTACACTTTTCTTGTCTACATTCACAAATATTAATCATGCACTGTACATAATACTTCCACATTGCAAAATAAATGCTGTTACTACACAACACACTGAGCGTCTTAACACTGGCACAGCGCGAATGTGGTCCCGACTACCAAAAATTATGCGCCTGTGTTACCCACATTTGGATAATCGCAGAGGTCAGCGCAACCGAAGTACAATTTTTTTTAACAAAAGAAATGATCTGCTATAAAAATAAAACTGCTTTTCGCAGAAAACTAAAACGTAATGTTTATTCCTGCTACAGCCGACCGGCTCTTTCGGGATATCAGAAGAGATACAAACAAAACAGCAAGAGAAATAAAAACAAAAACAGCATAGGCACTTATAAGGAAAAGTACAAAACCCTATGTTCAGCAAGAAGAAATAAACAAAAATGCAAACTCAGTGTGTACGGAAGTTTGTGGCTACTACTCGTAGCCGAAGTAAATTATGTACATTGTGTGAGAAGAAAGAACGAAAAGAACAAGACAAAGAGAAAAAAGTACAAAATTACACTTCGATTGAACGCAAAACTATGTACAAGAAAATCGACCCACGATTATGTGGGAGGACAGCTTTTGATGTGCATTAATTTTTTCTGAAGGCATCCAAGAGATAGTCTCTTATCCTTCGGGGGACGTGTGGCTCGAGAACGTCATAGTCCCCAATGGAAGAAATAATGGGTCGAGAAGCCCGTTCGTAAAATGAAGTAGCAATGAAATAAATGACTTCCCTCGGGGGGAGAACCCCAGCCATGTTATAGAGAACTTCCACTGCAGTGTGAAGAGGGCTTCCCAGAATAGTACGAAGCCCTTTATTGTATGTAAAGCAGATGGGACGTAGTGCAGATGGAGGTACATAGGCCCATACGGCAGCAGCGTACAACAAGATGGGTATCACCATGGACCTCCACAGCTGTACTCGATCTTGAAGAGGAACTGGACAGCTGGGGAGAAGCATGGGACATATGAAGTGTAAAGCTGCAGTAGCTTTGCCAACAGTTAAGTTTATGTGATGGTCCCATCGGAGTGTGGGATCCAAATGGATACCTAGGTAGCGGCCGGATTCGTGCCAGTGGAGAATATGCCCCATGATGGTGAGAGGAGGAGGGGGACGAGTTCGTCGTTTAGTGAAAAATAGAACTTCCGATTTTGCTGGATTTGGATGGATACCATTTAACTGGAAATATGCACCAAGAGAACATAAGCATAGTTGAGCTCGTGTGTTTAGTTCTAACGCTCTTTCGCCAGTGACGAGTATGGTAGTATCGTCGGTGTATTGCAGAACTGTAGATCCAGGTGGCGAGGGGATATCGGCAACAAAGAGGGCGAACAGAAGTGGACTTAAAATAGAGCCCTGTGGTACCCCTGCCGACACTGGAAAAGATGGTGTAAATAGACGATCCACGCATACTTGGAAGGTACGAGCGGTCAAGAAACTATGGATGATGGACAGCAGAGTTTCGCTTATTCCGACGTGACGCAATTTGTTCAGGAGTGCTTGGTGGTCCACAGAGTCGAACGCACAGGCAAGATCGAGAAGAAGAAGAATGGAATGTTGATGAGTACAGAAACCAGCGGTGATACGATCAACTGTGGCTACAGCGTGCAGAGCTGTATGTGATTTGCAAACCCCGAACTGAGTGTTCGGGAGTAACTGAAGGCAGTCAATCTCAAGATGCAATCGAGATGAAATGATTCGTTCGGCGACTTTGGACAGCAAGGATAGAAGCGAGATTGGATGGTAACTCGTCGGAAGTGCCGAATCGCCACCCCTCTTCGGAATAGGGGCAACGACTGCTTTTCTCCAAGAAACAGGAAAATAACGGAATATGAAGATATGATTAATTAACATGGTAAAATGTATGACAGCTTTGCGTGATAAAGAACGTAAAAGGCGACCAGAAATTTTGTCTACACCAGGAGCTACAGTAATGAATGTAGCGTCGATTGCACGAGCCACCTCACGTGGAGAGGTTAATATCTTCCTAGGTACTGGTAAGGAAGAATCAGGAATGAAAGGATGAAACAGATTCCCCAATGCGCGGTGTGAGTGGGTCGGAGGAAAAGATTGGAAAGAAGCGCAAAATGTTTCAGCTAACAATTTTGCTTACTGAGCTGGGTCTTCAATGATGGTGTTGTGTGACTGCAATGGAGGAATTAAGGTCTTTTTGGATTGCAGACGTCGGTATTGAAGGTCGGCTCTCAATGAATCTATTGCCCATTTAGCCAGGCGGCGATAGTGATGAAAGTTGTGAAGATCGTCGGGAGCACGAGTGATTTGCCAGCGTGATCGTGATCGGTCTCGCATGCGGACAATCTGGTGGACGGAAGCTGGAAATCGATCTTTAACTGTCCAACGGGGGCGGCGAGGAATGACTAAGACGGCCGCCTCTTCGATGAGGGATGTAAAGGAGGAGACCATGTTGTCAAGGTCTTGAGTGGTTTGTGGACTGATTGCTGAATTCAATTGAGAATTCAAGGTAGTGAGACAATTTCCAGTTGGCATCGTGAAAATCCCAATGGAAGAGAGAGTCAGTTAATTTACATGAAAAATGAATGGCAGTGAGGACAGGAAGATGATCTGAATCCAGTGATGTTTCAGTCCAAGGAGGAGTGAGGTTCAACCCTGGGGTGTAAATGAAGAGATCCAGAACTGAAAAATGGTAATCAGTGCGGACAGGAACGTAAGTAGGTGAGCTTGGTGCAGAGATTTCCAGACCATTGACAGAAATGAAATGAAGCAGGCCTCTTCCTCGGAAATCTGTTGTCCAACAATGCCAGGACGTGTGGCGAGAGTTGAAGTCGCCGAGGAAGAGAAGACTGGAGTCAAGTGAAAGAAGTGTGGAGAGGTGATCGAATGGGAAGGCTTTACGCGGTGGTAGATAGACAACGACGGTGGTGAACGGAATAGGAGCAGTTGGAATTCGTATGGCGAGACATTCTAGCGATAATCCTTGAGGAGTCCAGTGACGAAAATGACGGAGATCTTCACGGATGAGGAGTGCGACGCCACATCGAAGAGCATTGAGTCTGTCCTCCCGATGTACAACATATCCTGAACTGTTTAGATGAAGAGCAGGAGTTAGTCACATTTCTGTGATCCCGACGATGATAGGCTGATGTTTGTGGAGAAGGTCAAGAAAATCGGGAAGGTGGGAAAGGACAGAACGGGCATTCCACAACAGAACACGTTCAACCATTAAGGAAATGATGACGTTGAAGAAGAAAACAGACCAGTGAGAAATTCACACAGTAAAAGAAGGCCGGAGACTAAGGCTTCGCATTTATCAGCAAGCGAGGAACCATCAGGAGGGACAGAGAAGAGTGTTCCGCAGTGGGCAGAGTGCGAGCTTGAGCGTTGGATGCCGCCTGAGTTTGTTGACGACGTTCACGAAGCTTTTCCCACCTGTAGCGGCCAGGACATTTACTGTAATTGGCAGGGTGGTCACCGCCACAAAGACAGCAAGTAGGTGGCGCATCTTTGTCCAAAGGATATTGTTTGGAGGAGTGACCTTTCCCACAGCGGACACACCTGGGGGTTTCTCCACAAGTATGGGAAGAGTGGCCGTACCGCTGACAGCGAAAGCATTGGACAGTACGGACCCTACCGTGGAACAGCTCGACCGTGACACCAACCCCATTGATGTGGCGTAAGCGGAGAATGTCCTGGAGCTGCTCTTTACCCTCTAGTACAGCAGTAAACAGGGGGAAAGGTTCAGGTGTATTTCCTTTCTTTTCCATGCAGATGACGGATGTAATCTTGAAGCCTTGGGCAACGAGGGCATCTGGAATCTCAGCAGGAGGAGTTTGGATGGAGAGTTTCCGGAACACTACCCGGGCATTCTTGTCTTCAGGGCACGTCCAAGTGTGGAAACGTATTCCACGTGCTCCGAGATAGTCAGCCATTTTTAAATGATCGTAACGGGAAGCCATTTGAAGATGAGTGTTCCTTTTGTAGTTTGTGGCAATCATGTTAGGGAAATTCTCAAATAGTCACTATACGTTCACAAAGTGCATCAGGACCTAAACCACCTTGGCAAACAATTATCGGAGGTTTCTTGTGCCGAGGTGCAGAAGAAGTATTGGGTACAGTAGCAGCAGACGGACCAGGCTGTTGGGAAGTGTGTATTCCCCGAGACGAGTTTGATCAGAACTGATTTAGAGTTGTATTAGGTCGTTATTGTGAGTGAGATTTAGTAGAACTGGTGGTGACGGTGGATGACACTGAGGTGTGAGTAACTGGAGACTGAGAGGAAACAGCAGTGGTAGTAGGCTGAGGTGGAGAGTTTTTAATTCGCTTGCCTTTGTTGCCCTTGTGGCGTTGTGAGCGTGGTGGCGGAACAACAAAGAAAGGATCACCTTGGACAGAATGTTCGTCAGTCCACGAACCTTGGTCGGGCCAGTCATTACTGTCAGACTCTTCAGACGGTTTTGGAGCTGGCCGTTTGTTTTTTGGAACAGCTGTGGAGTAATCCATCGGAGTGTAATGTGTGCAATCGGGTCGATCTGTTTTCTTAGAAAGACCTGAACGTGCGTGTGAGGGACTAGCTGTATGGCCGGAAGTAACAGCAGGTGATGAAGGACTGGAATGAGTGACTGCAGCAGAGTGAGTGGTGTCGTGCAATTTTTGGAAAAAAGATTTTCCATCCGCGGTAGGAACATCGCCAAAACTGAGAAAATCAGAGTGTCGGAAAGGAGCAGTTGTGACAGGAGTAACCGTGACGTTGGTTGATTGAGCCGGAGATATGGAAGAAGGAATAACGGATTCCAGTTGAGTTTCTGGAACATCCAGAATAGGCAGAATTTGGGACAATACTGGATCAGGAAGATCGTGTTGAGAAGGTGTGAGGGACTGAGGATGCATCTTGCCAGAGTCCGCTTGACCCGCTGGTAAGGAGAGATTGGCAGAAAAAAGGTGACTGGTGTCGTGAACAGCAGTGTGTGCAGTAGCCAGGGTATCTGTTTTAAGTGCAGATACGACAGTGTTAGAAGGACCTGAAGTATGGAGACTAAAATTACAACCTGTGGAAGAGACTGGAGAAGTGTACACAGTTGTGGTCTGTAATGATGTTGAACATGTGGAGATAAGAATAGACGACGTGACAGAAGTGGATGGAAGTGTGGATTGCAAATTCAGGCGGTCAGACGGGCCGAGAAAATCCTCCAGTATTTGTTGGACATCTGTAGGAATTACTGCTGTAGCATTAGTTTGCTTAATTTGCAGTGCCTGAGACTTAGTATTGTTTAATAAGGCAGCAGCATTTGAAGTTTTGCTTTTTGTTGCATTTCTAGAGGCATTGCAGGACAGAGAAGAAATTTTGGACGGAGCTTTAAGGACTGGTTTGGTATGTACGCGCCCGGCATCATGCAACGATGGACCTGGTATGCGGCTTTTGTGGTCAGATTTTGTGGTACTTGTACTGGGTGTACTAGATATGGTGTAGAACTAAGGCAGGAATATATGGAACAGAACGAGAGTGAAACTGCCAGTGAATATAATGGCTGACTTCAATAGTAACATATAAATATGCACCAGAAAAAGTTGAGATAAATTCCGCAATGAAATTAAAATAACCTCGTGCAAACAAGTTAGCAACGAACAGCGAGAGAGAAACAACTTGCTGGAAACACCATTGAATAGCAATAATCAATTGCACAACCTGGTGGCGGAAGTGCGAACTCGGTGTTGCTCGTGTACCCCGCGCCGCGGGGAAGACGAAATGTCGCAGCAAAGTGCGGGACAGGACAGAAATGAAAAAGCTTATAACTTAATTAAACATTAAGAAACTGAACAAAATGCATGCTGGATAGAAAGTAGAGATGGAGTGCGATAATCTAATGCAAGACACAGCGAGATTGGACAGAAATTGAAGACAGGGCGGACATTTGAACCCGCTCCCGGTGTATGCAATACTTCCAATACTTAGGGTGCGGGGTTGAAGCAGGGAGGGGGAAAACATCGTAAACGGCGAAAAACAGCATACCGACGGGTTTTAATGAGTCGGTGGGTGAAATGAAAGTGAACAGGGGTAAGAAGAAGGCTTTTAGGTGCAAAAGAAAATAGGAAATTAGTTGGGAAAGGTAGGGGAAAGGCGACAGAAGAGGAAAAACTACACAAGGCAAGCTACCCCAGCTGTCTAGCACCCACTAACCTAAGGCCGACTAATAAATGGCCACCAGCTCAAGCATCTTACAACAAGCAGAGGAACCGCAATAGTAGCCCCTACGCCAGGTAAGTATGCCGAGGCTCGTTTCCCAGCATCTTATCATCTCGAAGACTGACCATCCCAAGTCTGTTTTGTAGCCTACTGCACAACACATAGCTGGGAAGCATCACTTGCCTTTTCGGCTACACACTATACTACCTCTAGTTCATCTAATATGTGTGGAAATCCTTTAAATCGCCATGTTATACCAATTTCACCACCTATGCTACAGTGGTGTGGGTTGCTAACTGGTTAAGTTTTTCGCAGAACGCTCATATGGCATGATTTGCACACTCAATTTTCGTGACATAGTGCCCACAGCTTCATGACTGCTGAATTGTTGCTGTAACTGCTGCATCACCATCTCCTATGCAGTACTTGTAGGCGAGCCTTTGCATTTTTATGCTCTGGTTGAAACCGTTACATGTTAAATCCTTCTCCATAGCTGTAGAAGGACCTGTATGGTTTTTACAGCAAACATGATCTGGGATAATTTTCTGACTTGATTTGGCCATATAACAAATACAGCAACATTTATTTTTGATGCCCAAGTTAAGTATTTTCTGAGTTTCCAATCCGATAAGAATAGCCAGCAAAATAGTAAAAATAAATAAATAAAAGTGCATGTAAATTTAACCATGTTATGCATAAAGGAACCAAGTGACATTGTGATGGAACTGAGAAATCAAGGTTCAAAGTTGAACCATGGCATTTAATTCCAGTTGCATATATGACAAATGTACTGAAGATGATCCCACAAAAGGACATATACGTGAGTTATTTAAGTAAGTTTTGAGGGTATGACTTTGGTAATTAATTAACAATAATAAAAATGGCACTTGGTTCCTTTATGTTTTATTCATTATTCGCTACTACCAGTATAGACAAATAGAACCAGCCACTTGGTTCTGTTATGCACTAATCAAGAAGAAAGATAGGATTATGTGTAGCACTAAACCAGTGTTCCTGTTTGTAATTTTTAATGGTGCTAAGGATTGTATGTACGTAACTTAATGCAGGCAACACATCTCACTAAACTGTATGAATTCACATACATTGACAAGATAATAGGGAAAGAATCTGTCATTTAAACATCACAGTGATTGTGTAACAAACGTATGCAAAGATAAACATAGCATTTTTTCATTTTCAACATCAAAATCAATACTAGCGTTAAATCCCTCAATATCATCAGATACATTTTCACTAGCAAAGAAAGACCTATAAAAAGGCTTTACATCACTTGGGATTAAATGCATGATGGATTTTACGTCTTTCATTTTAGGTAGTGATATTGCTTTCTTTTCTGGCCATAGAAGAGGGCGTTCTCTTGCAAAGGGAGCAGTAGCTACTCTTCCTGGTGTACTCTTCCTAATGTCAATTTCTTGATGTTCATCATCAAAGTTACTTCTGACAAAAAGGGAATAAGGGGCATTTTTGCGCACTTCTACTTCACTGGACTGTAGCCAACTGATTTTGTCGTTGTTTGTGTCTTTCTTCCTGTTCACTATAGAATTTTCCATTTGTTTGGAAGCAAAGAAATCCACTGATTGCATTTGTGTGATAATGAAAGGATGTTTGTTTCTACAAGTTTTCATTATGTTAACATAATCATCATCAGTGTACAGCCTCTGCTGCAACTTTAACGCACTCTCAACATCGCCAAATTCTGCATCATTTGGCAAAAATGAATGGCCTGGAATAAAAAATCTTAGAGTAATTTTTTGCAAGTAAGGATGGATTTCTAAAATATGTTTCAACATCAGCGTTACTTTAATATTGCGGTTCTGACCGCCACATGAGTCAGACCACAACACCAAATTGTCTACATCCTTGCAATTATTTAAGATATGCTTTATGAGGCAGGATCCCTCTTCTTGTGCGCCTCTTCCTGCTGTGTTCTCAACCCATACATAAAAATGTCCTCTGTTGTTTTTCCCAGAATGGATCCCATAGTTATAAAGCATTATTTGTCTTTTGTAATAAATTATATTTGTCGGAATACGTGGTAATGGTAGGGTTTTCTGAAGATCAAAGGTTAAGGTTTCGCTTCTTTCCGATTCATGTGCATGCTTCAGGTCCTCTTTAAGTTTCGCCCTAGTGATTTCGGCTCTTTCCAGATGCCTACCATGTTGTTCCTGCAAATTCTCCCTTTCTTCTTGTGTTGTAGCTGATGAAATTCTACAGTTGAGTTCATCACAAGTACTGCAGGTATCCTTCTTCAATGGTTTTCGTTTTAAATTGAAATGCTTGTAGAAAATTGATTTGTATGTTGGTTTACAAACTGGTTTCTCATGCTCCTCCTTATACATATTGTACATAACTGTAAGGGTCGTATCAGTTGGCAAATAGTATGCATCTGGCTTGGCTCGTGCATAGTGGGATCGGTATCTAGGGTACTTATTGATATGTGTCTTTACTTATTCAATTTTTTCTTTTGGCAACTTATTTCGTCCTCCATTTCCTCTTTTATCTACAATGTTATTGTCTCTAAGTTTTGTTAGGGTTGTGTTGATTCTTTAAGTAGATACCCTTAACGTCTGTGTAAACATAGTACGACATACTTGTTGCTTATTCAGGTAATACTCTCGTGTGAACTTTCTCTTTGCAGAATTGTTCACTCCTTTCCTATTCACTGGTTTTTCCTTGACTGAAGCGCACAAGTAGGCAGTTTGTGTATTGTTATCACCCAAATTCCAGAAGTGTTGAAAGAGGTCTTTTCTGACATCAACGGGAACCTTTTCATTACACTTGCAGTTACAAATGAAATCTCGAAAAGACTTAGGTTCAATTTCTACATCCTTCTGATTGATGTACTATTTGTTGCTGTTTTTACGCTTCTTTCGGATAGCTCTTGTATTTCATGGTGTTTTCTTTTTCTGCCTTTCTTCGGTCTTCCTGTCCATCCGTTCTTCTCTTTACTTTCTGCAGCATCCTGGGGATCACTCACATCCTCTGTTTGTGGGGCAGTGACGTGGTCTGGGACTTCATTTTGTGATTCTGTCATGACATTTCTCACATTATCCAAATGATTTCTTTCCTGAAAAAGCAGAACATGTACTTTTTGTTAGATATTTAACAGGTTTACATCCTCTATAATAATGTAACCATGGACAGAAATTTTGACTACTTACAAGGTTCGGTGTTTGTATATCATTCAATTTCATGTTATAGAGTTCATTATTGTCAGACGTTGGAGGCACATTGTTAGCATCCATATGTGGGTCAGAGTTTGTCTGAAATAAAAACACACTGTTGCTGTATCTCATATCAATAAACAAGATAAACTGTAAAGTATATCAAGAAGATAATTCTAATACATTCAACTAACCTCACATGTATCGTTTGATGTACTTGTACTGGGGATTCCAACGACAATTTCATGACTGTGGCTGATTGCAATTTCATTTGTCTCATTTTCTGGATGACTGTAGACCACATTGCCCAGTTCAGCTAACTCTACATGTGTGCCAAACACAATTTCCATGTTCATAAGGTCATCTAACTTGCCATTGTCCTGCAAGAATTTATTTATGTGTTCAAAACATTGTGTGATTTTATGGTAAACCACTTCATTAGCTACATTATATTAATAATTACGTTAATTTGCAATTCGTTACAATTTTCTTTAGACAAATAAAAATTATCATTTTCTTGTACTGGTGTTTCCAAAATGCTCTCTTCATCGGTTGTCAACATCACAGGAATATTATCTTTGTCATTAGTAACACAGTAACCACCAGGAACTGCAGTATCCTATAAAATAAAGACAAGCTATTATAACCCCACATTTTTGTTTAATTCTAAGAATAATTATTTAAAAATGTTTTGTTGAACACTAACCTGGGCATTGTGTATCCTGCCCTTTTTCCTTACTTGAGGTTGTGTTTCCTTTGTTTATTTCCCTTTGTGTTAATTGCACTATAAATTTAGTACGACTGCTGAAGCATTCCGTCATTGTTGATCCCTTACACAATCACTGCTTAATCATACATATTAAAAACACACATAAACAAACAACTGGTTACTGGGACAGTATGTGGTTCTTGGTTCCTTTATGCAAAATATCGGATGATGTATACAACTTCACCATAGAGGTTTTATGTCGGTTGGTTCCCTTATGCATTTTCTCGAATTAGCGATACCAGGAAGGCAATTTTTTCTACCTCCAATTCTACCTCTACTGTTCCTTACTCTATGAACCATATTTACATGGAATGTAGTTCACGACTGTACCTATAAGATGGCGCTGGTAGTTTTATTTCTGAATTATTGGCGCTTGGTTCCTTTATGCATAACATGTTTCAATTGTGTGATATGTAATACAGATAAATATATCGTCAATGGCTCAGTTCATTGAATTATTGCTTTTTATCAAAATAAATTCTAAAATAATTTGAAACGCCGACTAAAATAATTTCATTGGCGTGAATTTTGCTACACTCAATTTGGTTAGTTGTAATCAGGCGATTTGAGTAATTTAAGGAACTATTATACTGTTATTTTGTAGTTTAGTATTAGATCGCCACTAGTTCGTACAGACAGGCAGCAAGGTGCTATAAATATATGGTCGCCAGTTACAGGAAGCGATTATTTACATTATATACAACTAGTGTAGTGAGCTCGAAAAACTGTACAGGTAGTGATTTAGACGAGTCATCACTATGAAAGAATAGCGCAACCGTTCACCACACTATAAGCGAATTATTGTACCTGAAGTACATTAATCCCAGTCGTATTTTTGGAATGTGAAATTGTAGAACCGTCATCCGAATTAAGATGGCTTTGATGACCTTTCGTAGTTTAGTGAAAACATTTTTGTAAGTATGATGTTCGAAGGCCCTCACCTTGCGTTACGAACGAAGCTTACCAATTTATAGCACCTGGAAACCTTGCCCTTATTTTTAAATCCCCCTGTGGTTTGTAATTTATGTTATGTATTACTTAGTGTACCGTGGATTAAATTACTTGTCACTACATGGCATAACATATTTTAAATTATATATAATTTTACTAAATGTGTTATAAAAACATTTTAATGAAAATGCAGTTATGATAACGAAATATTATTTAAGAGAATTGGCATTTGCACTACTCCCAAACTCGGTGAAACACATTCAATATTTTATATACTAACTCTGCAGTAGTCGCTACTGTGCCTACACCAGTCACATCTCAGATTAGATACATGAATTTTGTATACACTTTTAGAACTATTATTTTGATCATGATCATAATTATAATCACTTGCATAACAGTCACACATGGGCTGGTATCAATGATGTTTATGTAATCTGAAATAATTACAAACGACTAATATACAATGTACTAAAACATCTTGAGTTCCAAAGTTCCAATGAAATTTCTAGAGTTTTGGAACTTTAATAGTATTCTAATAATTAGAAGTGTGGATTTATACCAAACAGGCCCTTTTATTACCTAATTACGATTTGTTTTTAGAGTTTAAATTCTTGTTACTTTACTCACAACACCAGTCGATGAATTATAGCAAAGTCCATAGGTTCTTTTTCCCCATCCACAATCAACTTCTACTGCTATGTAGGGAATGACATTTAGGAAATGCCCTTTCTGTTCTGCTATTCTCTTTTCTTCTTCTCATGTTTTTTTTTTTTTTTTTTTTTTTTTTTTCAATTTATAAGTAAGATGTTCGCACGCCTGAAACATTTGTGTCAGTTGGTAATATCTTATGCAATTTACTGAAACGAAAAGTAACTACTTTAAACCTTAGCACTAGGTTATTCTACTTAAGTATAAGTCGTAATGAAAAAAAAAACATACCTGCGCGATAATCTCTTCATGCATTCTAAACTTTTCAGAGGACATGCAAGGAATATCCATAATTGGCAACAATTCTTTCACTTGACTGTGGCCTATACGTATAGACAAGGCACCCCACACAACAGCATAATTAATTACTTCAGCCTGAATTTCGTCATGAGAAGTATTTCATTGCATGTATCACATGCAAATGTCCAGGTTGAGAACAGGCCACGGTTTTTTCTGATTTCACTATAAATTTTCCTAATGTGCACTTATTTCTGTGTCTTTCAATTACTTCTATTTGTTTCGTAAAATGCACGATGTTTACGCATAATTTCCTTGAATATGTTCTTCGCAAGGAACATTCTTATCGTCGTTTTCGATTATCAGATCTGGGAGGTCGCTTTCTGAGTCCTTGGAATAGAAGTGTATGTTGCAGTTACTGTTATCATCAGTGGAAATTACATTTTTTTCGTACCATTGTTACTTATCGGTAGTAATGTTACACCTTTCTGCCAATAACGCAATATCTTCCGGGAATAAAGTCACGTCCGGTAATAGTATGGCATATTCTGTCTGTGGTGTGTTATTGTCCTCAGAAGCTCGTACTTCATTTGATCTATATGAAAATAAAAGCCAATTAAAAAGTAAAACTGGATACCAATAAACGTTACTAAAACATTAGTTTCCAGTAACATATAGTACAGCAGATAGCATAAAGAATTATGCACTTTTGGAGAAAATCCTGAAACTTTCAGATGTTTATCAATACACATCAGAGAGTAATTTTTTAGGTAGGGCCCAAAGATTTTGTCCACCATTTTCAAAATGGCGGGTGAAACAGGAGTCAATATGTATGCAATACGGAATTTTTCTTAAATAAATATTATATTTTTCAAATTAATAAATTCATTAAACACGTTTTTGTATAACATTATACACCAACTCTTGTTGCACATTAGAAATTAAGGCCACAAATCATTAAATGGTGGCACAGAAATAATTGCAAACGGTAATCATGAATGTGTAACGGATGTGTTAATACACAGTCTGAAAGATTGTGTTACTCAGCGAAGTACTATTAAGTAATTATTTTGGTGTGACTTGAGATACATCTAATTAAGTCGTACAGTTGTTAATATAGTAACTTTGTAGAACAATATGCATACCAATGAAGAATAAAAACAATTGCCAAACATATGTTTTTGCAACAAAAAACCAAGAAGTTTATTAGTTTGTTATGTTTCGGATGAAATAGAAAACTAGCTATGGAGACGAAATATCGCACTGTAGATCCTGATGCCACTGCAGTAAAGAAGAAGAACTTTAGCTGGGATCTGTGTATTTTATGTCAGCTAAGAACAAGTGAACCATTGACATGCCCTGCTAATAAAACACGAGGTGGAGAGGGTTACAAAACACTATCGTCAGATCTAGAAAATTTTTACAGTGCTGGAGTACTTTCAAAAGACGTACAGTTTCAATACTTGAGTCATGATTCTTTATTTGAAAACCTTAAGGTAAACTGTGCCAAGTTTCATAAGAATTGCCATGCGAAATATACAAGTTACAAACTGAACAGAATATTGACAAGTAAAAATCGTCCGTCTAAATATAACGAAGAAGGAAATTCGTCCGATCAACCATTTACAAGATCACGTGGTGAAACGTACAACTTTACCAATCGGTGCTTTTTTTTTTGATGAAGAAGAAATTAGTACCTCTGTGCTTCATAAAGTGGAAACTTAAGAAGTATGTGACATAAGTTCATTTGCAGTAGACCTTGATGATCGTAAAACTATAGTAAAATTAAGCGAGGGAGATCTTATTGCAACAGAAGCTCAGTACCATAGTACATGCCTCAAAACATTCTATAATAGGAAACGCTCACTTGATAGGTCACAAGAAAATATTTCTAACTCTAAAAAAGAACACTTCGACATAGCATTGGCAGAGTTAGTGGCATATATTGAGGATGAAATTGTTGACAGCAAAGTGATTCCAGTTTTTAAATTAAGACAGTTGGTAGGGTTGTTCGAAAAGCGTTTAGAACTAACGGGAAAAATACAAACTCCACACTCAACACGTCTAAAAGAGCTAATACTTGAACGAATACCACAAGTGACTGCTATCAGCAAAGGCCGTGATGTACTTATAACACTGAAAGAAGGTGTAGGTGATGCAATACATAAGGCATGTGAGATGGGTAGCGAAATTGATGCAGTTAATTTAGCCAGAATTGCGAAACAGATACGATCGGTGACTTTGAACATGAAATTAGAATCCAACACCAAACTTGATGAAGTATCTCAAGAACAAAGTGTTCCTCCTATATTGTTAGCACTGATCAAAATGCTGCTATATAGGCCAAACAGTCAACACCAAGTTGATAATAATGCTAGGCAAGAGGCATTAACATTAGCACAACTAGTCAGCTACAATATGCTGAGAAAAGTTCCTAGTGGTGATGAAGTACGCCATGAACGGTCACGAGAAACACCTTTCTCTGTTTACATGTCCATGAAGTTGCACTCTAAAACAAGAAAAAAGGAAACTTGTGTACAAGGTTAATAGTTTGGGGATAGGAATATCGTATGATCGGGTTCTACAAATTTCCTCTGACATGATACAGTCAACATGCGACTTTTATGAAGAAATAGGCATTGTTTGCCCTCAAGAGTCTTGATGGAGGAATATTTACTACAGGGGCTATTGATAACATCGACCATAACACGTCATATACAACAGCAACTGGGTCTTTCCATGGAATAACTATATCACTTCAGCAGCGTTCAGTTTCAGGTGAAATTGGAACTAATAGGAAATCATTTACTTGTAATAGTAAGTCAACTCAATAGAAAGTAGCTCAGCTACCTGATAAATACACACAAATCACACCGGTGTTCGGACTCAACCATTGTCTACTTCAATTGCAAAAGATGACCAACCCATGACTCTAAGCCATGCTCAAAACTGTTTTTCACAAGAGTACAGTGATAAATGGCTTCAACATGTTGAATGTGAGATTACAAAAGATGCTGTTGAAAAAGGAGCATTTTTTCTTGGGGAGCTTTCCATGACAATAGCAGTGTCACAGAAAACGTAGCAAAGCACACAACAAAGTGTGTGTTCTTCTTCCAATGTTTCCAGATGTTGCACGCTCAGCTTCTATGGTGAGACATGCAATGTGAGTGATATTAGAAGCAATCAACTATTTGAATCCAGGGTAGATTCCAATTGTTACATGTGATGCTCCTTTGTATGCGATTGCTAAACGTATACAGTGGACATTCCCCGACCGAAAAGTTTGGAGAAGACAAATACATTGTCATGATGGGAGGTCTTCATCTAGAGAAGGCTATAATGAATGTGATTGGAGACATACTCGATGGTAGTGGATGGGTGGAAGCTCTCACTGAAGCTAACATCACATCATCTGGTAGAGCTGATTCATACCTTAAAGTGTCACACATAACAAGAACAAGGTATGCGCATCAAGTGACATTGTGCACACTGTACTGTTTGAAGAAGCAAGCATACAAACAGTATTTAGAAGAGAATGATGAATGTGATAGGTGTACAGCACAGCTATCTTTCGAGGAGTGGTGCATAAATAAATGTGAAACAGTTCCAATGTTTGCTTTTTGGAGCACAGTAATGGAGCTTGAAAATTATCTTCTAAAATTCCTTATGGCTATACGAAGTGGGAGTGTTGAGTTGTACTTAATAACCCTGACACAAATTGCACCATGGTTCTTTTCCTTCAATCACACCAACTATGCCAAATGGCTTCCTGTACATCTCCGAGACATGGAAAACTTGGCTTCCGTACATCCTGAGGTACAATCAGAATTTGATGATGGTAAATTCACAGCCAATATTACAGGAAGAATATTTTCAGGAATGGCATTGAACCAAGCTCATGAACAGTGCAATGCACATGTTAAAGCAGATGGTGGTGCTATTGGCCTAACAGAAAACCCAGATGCATTAAGAAGGTGGATGGTAGCAGGACCTGAAGTGGCACGGCTAATTGAAGGGTTTGAAATACATTTTCAGAAAAAAAGCCAATCCTCTGTAGAACACCATGAATGTAAATACAATGTTCAAGCTGCATTCTTCAAGCATGTTAAAGCATAAATAACAACATTTGACAATTTAGGCAATCCTTTTGAGGAAACTTGTCAAGAACTTGTGAATATATATAACAAAGTTGCTGGTTCTGAAACTGCACTTCAGGACTTAACAAATATTAAAGCTCAAGGCATGCAACAGTTTATGGACTATGTCCACCAACGGCTAGAAAGGCAAAATGTGCCAATTGAATCAACCCTTAAGAGAAATAATGTGGATTTATTTAAGACCAAAAAGCCGATTCAAAAGAAAAGCAGTTCACAAATGAGGTTGATTAAAAATGATGCCAGCTTATTTTCAAAACTGTACATAGGTTGTCAATATCGGGGTTTGACTTAGATGGTTTCTTCCGACACGAAAATCATCCATTTCCTCCATCATTATCAGAAAATGGTAAGCTAATGAAAACAAAAAAAAATCCGACTTACTGCAATGCTTCAGTAATTTGGTAGATTATTCTACTGAAAAACCTAAAGCAACATGTGCTATACTTGATGGACGACCAGCTATAGTTCATATGCTTCCTCCTGGAGATGTGAAGACATTTGATGATTACCAGAAGAAATTTGTTAGCGCAGTTCTTCACGAATGGGATGATGTCGAACGTATTTATGTAATCTGGGATGACTACCGCGTGGACAGTTTAAAGACAGAAGCGAGAATATCAAGAGGTTCAGGCATAAGACGGAGTGTTCATAGTAACACACCCATTCCTAAAAACTGAAAAAACTTTTTATTAAACAATGAGAACAAAAGGGAGCTATTTGATCTACTGGCAGAGAATCTTACGACTCTATTAGGGAAAGAGGTCATAACTACTAAAGGCACGGAAGTGAGATGCAGTAAATATATGTGTAACCATGTGGAACTGCAACCATGCAGTCACGAAGAAGCAGACACCAGAATTCTATTACATGCTAAAGATGCAAGTGAACGTGGACACAAATAAATTATTATTCGAACAGTGGACACTGGTATTGTGGTTATAACATTATCATTTTACAATTTTCTCAATGTAGATATTTTGTGGATTGCATTTGGTGCAGGGAAGAATTTCCATTACATTCCAGTTCATTTACTTTTCAGATCCCTTGGTCCAGATAAGGCAATGGCTCTGCCATTCTTCCATGCTTTTACATGTAGTGATACTACATCTTCCTTTGCATGTTATGGGAAAAAGTCTGCATGGGAAGTATTTCATGGTCTTTTGGAAAATGTCCAAACATTTAGCTCATTGTCCAAGCAGCCCACAAATGTTAACATTTCATGCCAGAATTGGAAATGTTTGTTGTTCTTCTTTATGACAAATCCTCGTCAAGCTCTAATGTGAACGAGAGTAGGAAGGAGCTGTTTACCAAGAAAGGACGATCCATAGATAGACTACCACAAACAAAATCAGCTTTATTTCAACATGTGTTGCGGTGTGTGTATCAAGATGGATACTGTTGGGGGACAGTGTTTGATGAAACAACTTAATCTGCCAGATCCAGAAGCTTGGGGTTGGCACAAAAACGAACAGTTGATTTGGGAGCCTACATGGACATCTCTTCCAGAGGCATCAGCAGCATGCAAAGAACTACTTAAATGTTCCTGTAAGAACTGTAACACAAACCGTTGCAATTGTAAAAGAGCATTGCTTAGCTGTTCGATGCTGTGCAAGTGCAAAAACTGTGAAAATGATGTCGATGCAAGTTTACAGGACTCATTAGTGTAACATCAACTGATCGTAGTGTTTAATTTTTCTTTTTTCTTTTTCCAACCAACTATCTTCATTACACAGATATACAAACCTTCGAATGATTCGTAACCTGTATAATGGCAAGATTTGTTGCCAACTTTATTGCAGCTGCAAAAGTTGCTTTGTAAGGACAATAACTGCAAAATGAGATTTATACATATTACTTACTAAATACAAATATAAGATAGTGAACATTTAGTAATTTTTCAGACATTATATACTTCTATTCGTACAAGAACATTGTGCAGTGTTATAAAATCATTTTGTCATAATGAACATTTAATTCTATATTTGAACTCCAGTTAAACCATTTTTTTTTTTAGAATTTATGATATGATCTGTATTTATATACGCTTGAATTAACTTTGTATTGAAAACCATGTTTATAATTAATTAAAAATTTTTGTGGGCCTCATTAGAATGCAGAATATCGTCATAGAAATATTTTATTAATTTTTTTCTTTTATCTTTTAGGGCCACTAGATTCAAAATGGCGGCCATAATCGTTGGGCCCTACCTCAAAAATAATTTCTATATATGTATTTGTTAACCTGAGAAAGTTTCGTGCTTTTCTCCAGAAATGCACAATTGTTATGAAAAACTCACTTTAACCGCTGTACTAATATAAATATGAGAGATCGAGATGTTTATATGCAACACACGCCATTGAAAAATGGGTTCTATTCCCGGTGGAGTTAAGTCAGATTAATTCACATTTTAAATATGGCGGACGTTGTTGATGGGTTTTCTCAGGTACGCCTACTCCAGTTTCATCCTTGCATTCATTCCGCAACATGCATACTACCGTTCACTTGTTCAGAAAAAAAAACATTTTTCAAATTACAGAGACAGTCTGTAATTATGTTCTATTCAAATCGTCGTACATTGTGGATGGTCTCATGTTTGTGCAATGGCATATCAAACTCTCAATTTAACAGATGTAGGGACCTACAAAAACCAATTGACGTAAATGTTATGACATATGCGACATAGTCCTGGCCCCATACTACACCCCCGTAAAAATTTTTAGGTCCAGAGAATTTAACTTTTGATTTGGATTTGTGGACCTTCAGAAATGTTACTTAGCTCGGGTAGACATTTCTGTTCCAAGCCGAATATATTCTAGCCGCCATTTTTAAAAATGTATGATTTGTAGCAAAAATAATGTGACATTTCAAAAATCGAGAAAAATTTGTGAATTATTTTGCTAGCAAAGCGAATATATTTGCATAGCTCTTAACATGTATGGTCTTAAGAGCCGACGAGAGCGAAAAAAGGAGCAATGCTCGAGGAAAACCATGTACTGTCGACATCGTCCCGCATATTTTGCTTCGAAAACAAACATTTTGGTTCAAATAGTAATTCTAACAGAAATAACTCATTAAAGTAACCACTGTACCATTTAAATATGGCGGGTCTATAACAGGAGTATATAATATACACAGTACCACATAATAAATATTCGGAGTGGATATATTTGTTTGTAAAATAATGATTATGTAATGGCAATGGAAAAATATAATCATTCCTATTTAATCTTTTCTGACCAATATATTATTATCATTTAAGGTGTTGCAAAAAAATAAATATTTTGTTTAGTGTTGTACTTACTTTCACATTTGCATCATTCGAGCCACAAGTGAATCAAGTGCCTGGTTCTTGAAGTCATTGAAGTATACAGTTAACAATCTGTAGTTTTCGTAATTGTTTTCATATCACTGTCTACCGCTCCCTTGTCCTCCCCATCCTCACTTACGCCTGCCCTGTGTTGTCCCACTCTTCGCTTTACAACCTTCGCCCTCTTACCCGCACCTATTTCGTTGGTATTCGTCTCATTATTGGTCTCCCTTGCTCCACTCCCCGTCACACACTCATTCAGCTAGTGCAAACTTTGGTTATACAATACACGAATTAAAACTGGTGCAGGAAAAGCTTGACAACACTTCACTGAAGTTGGCTTCAGATATAGAACACACACAAGCTGCATTTGGTACACAACTAACAGACTTAGAAATACATGTATCACAGGTAGAAAACAACACAGCCGTGTACACCAGTAATGAACAACACATTAACACTAACGAGAATGAACAGCACATGGCAGACCTCGAGCACAAAATAAACCAAAACATATCGGATCATATAACCGCTGCTGTTGCTGAGTATTTCAATGCCACAACATCACACACCATGCCATCTGCTCGCGGAGCCGGAGTTGCTGTACTATGTCCGCTTCCACCCCTTCAGCTCTAGTTCATACTGTACCACCTTCACTCTACATGATTTTTGCTACTCTTGCCAACCCACCAGCCTACTCTTGCCAACACTGAAAAAAGTCTTGTGTTGTGATAACAGTAATAATGTTGCCGTAACATTAATTTTTGGTTAAATATCAACCATCATTAACTACTGTTGCTGTAATTGTAAGTTATAGTTGTTCTGGTAATGTAACATCAAAGTTATTTTACCTAGTAACAATATAAATTTCTGTCAAAATTACATTACATATTACTGTACTGTCAACATTAACACGCCCTAGTAGTATGAAATGGCCGATCCTGGTGCAAGTGGGTTGTGGGTGAGGAGTTGAGGAGTCACCGTTGCCATCTTGGATGACGTCACCGCCGCCATCTTGTTTCCGGTCGCCATCTTGTTTCCGGCTGCCATCTTGTTTCCGGTCGCCATATTGGATTTTCATTTTCTCCTGCTCTCTCATTCCACTTGTAATTTTTTCCTGCTCTCTCATTCCACTCGTAATTTTTTCCTGCTCTCTCATTCCACTCGTAATTTTTCCTGCTCTCTCATTCTCAAAATTTTCCAAAATTTTCCAAAAATAAAAAAAAATTTCAAAAATTAAAAAAAAATCTAAAAATTAATTTTAAACCATCCGCCATCTTGGAATATTTAAATCCACCCGCCATCTTGGAATGAATTTCCTCCCGCCAATTTTCGTTAGTCATTTGTTTACATTGAACCTGACACTTTTAATTTTTAAAGTTCCCGCCAAAATAATTGTTTATATTTAGTTCTAACAATGACCACCAGGGGGTTTGAG
>PNEQ01113779.1:0-13376 GCA_003012365.1 Medauroidea extradentata
GCAGATTAATCACGTCGGGGTCACCATATGTTAAGAACGGAAAACGATTACCAATCATTTCCTTCTTATAACTTCTCTTGTATAATTAAATAATATATATTGTAAGCTAGAATCCCTTTACAACTTATTCTAGAAATCAATTAAATAAAACTCGCTATTTTCTGTTCATTTTCAATTTCTTGTTTTTCAAAATCAACAAAAAGACTACCATGGATAACATGCTATCCATGGAGTAATACTGCTGTTCATAACAGTATCGCCTCTACCGAAATACACTGAAACGGCGCGCAGTGGCATCGTATATCACTCGCCTGCCCAAAACTTACATTGGTGACCCCATATTTTTATTGGCGGAAAGTTTTAAGCTAAGTAAATTGCATGCATTCACGGTAGTTTCACACGAATCCTGTGAGTAGTTTTTCAGATATAACACGTTGAGAAAGCTGTTTCTAGCCATCTTGAGGGGCTCAGAAATGATTTTTCTAATCGACGTGATGCTTCGAAACGACCCTCCAGTCTTCTTTTGAAGTGTATTTTCTTTTCGTTACATTGACACAATGAGCATATGTGGAATAGTTTCGTAACAAATCGTATTTACGAACACGCTGCAACGCATTTTAAGTGCGTGGTAGGCGAGGTCCTTAAGAGTGTGTGGTAGATAAATAAACGCTGAAAACATCAATTGAATTCTACACTTTTTTCGAAGCTAATATGGATAAAATACAAAACGACAATCCTCGATTATGGTATTTGCCAAATTTACTCATTCGCTACGCGTGATCTCTTGCGCCACAGTTAAATGCACGAGGTTCCTGCGTCAGAGCTTGTGCCTCAGAAGTTCGTAACTCTGGAAACAATTTTGTTTAACACGTTGGATAAAAAATACTGTCTAGGATTGCTGTTTTTCTTTTTTTTTTTTTTTTTACTTTAGCAAATTTGCTTCAAAAAACCTACAGCTATAGGTTGATGCTTTTAGCGTTGAATTATGTACCACGCCCTCTTAACAGCGTGGTCACTCAACACTAATTGCTAGAGACATGAACTTTTCGCGAAAAGAATTTTGCCCCACTTTGTTCCAGTACCTTATGTGCACGTCTGCAGTTCTGCTTCATAGATACTGGCAGCGTGCCTTTGAACTGTGACGTTTCTCATTTGACTGTACCAATCACAATAAGGTTACTGTAACACCACACGTCTGTGATTTGTGTGTAAAACCCCACGACACACGAATGTCAAAACATCCAATCTCTGATCGTGAAGCAAGTCTGCAGACGTGCACACAAGTCACTGATACAAAGTGAGGCAAATTTCTTTTCGCGAAAAGTTCACGTCTCTACTAATTGCGTACGCTCCGTTTTCAATTGCTCCTTCTTTTCCTGTTGCTCCTGTGATCGTCTAGATATATGCCTACGCATAACATGATGATGCACGAGTCCATTTTTTTATGTAAGTTTGTTACTGGTTCAAAGTTCTCAAGCTCGAGTTTAATCATCGGTAGAGATGATGGTATATCGCGAAAATGTTTTGTGCCAACATACCCTTGAAAACGCTGTAGTTTCGTGCCAGAACGCAGCTGTCTGCCACCCAATAACAGGCATAAAGTATTACATCATCAGGATTATTATTGGCTCAGTCATATAGGGTAACAGGTCCACGTACAAGCGAAAACCAGTAATCTTATAGTAAACTGAACGTACGTTGAAATCTAGCAAACCATCAAGTTTTCCCGCGATAAACCATCATCTCTAATCATCGGTGAATAGAGCCACTGATTTTAAGTGACAATAATTACGCACCAGTTTGTTTTAATGCCTTACGAGCACATCTGCAGCTCTCGATCATGCTCGTTAGCAGATATTGTCTCCGCAAAGACGTCCCTCATTCGACTGTGCCAATCAGAGCAAGGCAACCAAGATACCCCACGCCTGTTACACTGAAAAAAGAGTAAAATAGGGACCACAAAACAGTTTGGTTGTTGCTACTACTTTTGACAGTTCCTTCAACAATCTGTTTTGTAGAAGAAACAAAGAGCCTTGTTGCTTTTACATACCAGATGGTAACTTCTACAAAACAGATTGTTGAAGGAACTGTCCAGAGTAGTACCGACAACCTAACTGTTTTGTTGTCCCTGTTTTAACACAAGTATGGTACCTGCAACTATACTTTTTTTTTCCAGTGTATCAGCTGCAGATCTGCACATGAAGTACTGAAGAGTTTATTTTGTACAAGATGTAACAAGAACCACCGGGTCATCTAGATCACTTTCGCAAATGGTACACGGCATATTTACTACAACATGGAGGCCTCATGACGTATAGAAAAAAATCTCATAATTCAACTGTAACAATTACGGGGAAACTACGGGAAACTTAAACTGGGATGGCCGGAGTCGGAAATCGAACCCGGATCTTTTATGATGCGAATCCACGTGTAACCGTTGCGCCACGCTTTTACAGTGGTAATGAACCTACAGGCCAGAATATATTATGAGTACGGCGCCCGGTTTTTCTCGCGAAAAGAATTTTGCTCCGTATCGTTTCAGTGACGTAGCGAACACCTGCAACTCTGCTTCACGGTTAATGATAGGATGTCTATAACTCTTTACGTCTTAGGTTTATACACGAAAATCACATACGTATTGTATAGCAGGATCTTTATTCTTGTGTATATACATTCAAACGAGCGACGCTTCTATTGAAAGACTCTCTGCCAATACCACGAACGCCACGTGTACATTGAAACAAGTTGGTATAGATTTTTTCTCCAAAAATTAAGGGCTCTATGAATATACCCGCCGTACGGAATGTTGATACTTGTAGAAACTAACTGCTGAAAAAAATTGCTAGGAATACTTCCATTATTATCATACAACTATATAAGAAAATATAAAAGTAATACGTTGCGATAAAGAAGTGAATTTATTTTTTATTATTACTCGTCCGCGAGTGTGAAAATTGTTTGTAACAATTATTTTAAAAGTGAGTTAAACACGTCTGTTATACGATAGTTGGAGGATGGTCGGGTTGGCATTGATGTCGCAGAAATAGTTCTTCTGTTTATTTTGAACAGCGGCTAAAATATTTAAAATCGTTTAGTGTAATATGTACACAATGTGCCCATTTTCAGGAAATGAAATAAAATGTATATTTACATTTAGCAAATGTTACAATATTTTATAGGTAACGTAGTTAGTGAAGGCGGATGAACAATGTACGTTGGCTTGCAGTGCAGCCGTCAGTCTGGCAATGTTTTGGCGGAAGGATACATAGTTGGTGTGAAAACAGATCCAAGCTAGAAGAAGGGCTTCCAGAAAGTATCATGTTACCGTACGGCGGGTATAGTTCATGTAGTTGTTGATGTTTTTCTTTCGGTACGAGCCAAGAGTTAACCTATAACTACCTGGCAGATCACTTGTTAGTTATACTAGATGAGTCCGGCCGGAATATATTTGTAATTTCGTGTAGAATCAGCTAACAAAACATCTAAGTTGGAAATGTGTTTTTTATTCTACCGTAAAGGAAATACAACGCTGCTCTGAAAATCCATTTTGAAGTTACATTTCTTTAAATAAAATCGAAAACCACCCGATCTTTCATTGTTCAGCTACTGTTCATAATGTCGTCGCTAAAATTAAAGTAAATTATTTTTATAGGTAAAGTAAATGTCGCATAACCCCCACTAATTTCACATTACGTACAAACGAAAACGTATCTTATCTAACCTATATATTAGCTTGCGTGAAATATATATTTTCAATACATGCAACTACTACATCGAAGCATCGGGGAAAATTGCATATGGCTTAGTAGCCCTTCTAACAGCTTGGTAGGATAGACGAGATTCCTGCCTTCGCAAACTCTCTCTAGCCGGTGTAAATATCACAGAGTAAATATACAGGATGTTGCTTGTCAATATTTTGGAAGAACAACGCCTACATACAAAGGAAATAAATGCTATACGATCAAAGGCTCGAAAGCGCGCGTTTATGCACTACAGTCCACAGTCTATGATGTAAAGTGCATAGTGTGCAGTCCGGATCATGTTAATGTTGAATTTCATTGCTGCTGTTATTGACATCTACATACCAAATGAATCGGCAGACATTGTCCCACGTAG
Organism: Medauroidea extradentata; assembly: GCA_003012365.1. Classification (NCBI taxonomy): domain Eukaryota; kingdom Metazoa; phylum Arthropoda; class Insecta; order Phasmatodea; family Phasmatidae; genus Medauroidea; species Medauroidea extradentata. The sequence goes on from PNEQ01113779.1 coordinate 4,117, forward strand.
CATTCCAGATACAGCCCGCGCTCTGTGTACTGTAAGTGATAATTCTGTATTGCAGTAACGGAGTGTTTTTGGACCAATGTCCATGTAACATTTTTGAGGAATGTTCCCCAAAATATTGGCTTACAATTCTGTAACATCCTGTATATTTACTAAAATGAAAATATTATGTTGAACGCTGGACATATCTCCAAGCTGCTAGGGGCGCTAGTGAACAATGTCGCACGACTTCCAACTGAATTGCCAATATCGTTAGTGTAAAGCCCAGTTTATACCAAAAAATAACTGTAACAATGTTAATAACAAAATGTTAGTTACAAAATGTTATCAACAAATTCTAAGCTATGGTACACTATTTTATAGCAATGTTGATAGCAAATGAAATGTGTTATTAACCTTGCTGAAAGCATTAATGTTAGACTACTAAAAAAGTTGTGAGAATGATGAACGGAAGTTAAGAGCAATGTTGATAACAAAAATGCCTACAACATTGTTGATAACATTGCTAGTAACATTTGTTACCAAGAACCTTTGATCTAGACCGCCTTAGAATGGGTCGGGAAAATAATGTTATCAACAGACAGTGTTGGTGACAAAATTATTAACATGTTTCTAAAATTCACAACTTCTGTTGCTAGCAAATGTTTCCAACATAATGTTAGTAACTTTTTTTTTTACATTTTTATAAACATTAACAAAGTTAATAACAAATGTTGGCAACAATGTTGATAGCATGATAATGTCAACAATTTTCAAGCATTTTTACAACATAGTTAATAATTTTGCTGAAAACACATTTTATTAGCAATGTTATCGTTGGTGTAAACTAAGCTTAATATATTTTCTACCCACACACAACATGAAAATGCTGTCCTGGCTCGACCTTTTCCAAGACCTTTATTACTAGCGCTCGTAAGAAAAGTCGTGGAACAATCACAGAGGCGATAACAAAAGTAGAACTCTTTAATGCTTCCTGGCCCAAACAATGAAATGTTTGAAACTCCCCGGGGTCATTATAGTAAGGTGCGACTGCGTGCCGCAAGTACGCGAGCAGAAGTATGTAGGTCATACGTCAAGCCGCGGTTGACGCACGAGTTGCGGCGGAGTGACGGCAACGTTGCCAAGCAATGTTGCAAAACAGAGCTGATGGAAGGGACGATACCCCCAGAACTAGACGCAAATAAATATTATATTTTCCACGCAATTCTACCCTAAACCTAACAGAAAATAAAATTTTTAAATATAAGCCCAGCAAAATAACAAACATAAATATACAAACCAAAGTTTTGCTAGGTTTAATAAGTAGCACAAATATTAATTTTGACGTACTTTTTAGTATACTAAATGTTCCCGCTGGCTGGATAAACCGAGGGGAAAATAAGGTAAGGGCTTAAGGGCGTTCAAGTGGGGAAAAATTAATAATTTTATATTTGTATGAAATAGTGTTAGTTTTGTAGACATTACTTAAGGGTACATTAACATCTAACGAAAAAAAAAATAGCTCATCTAGTTTTCCCGTAATATCACTTCAAAGTCAAAATTTGCATATTTTTACTTCATACAAAACTTGAAAACCTGTAATTATAATGAAATGGAAAAAATCTTATCAAAACTACACGTCACCATCTACGGCTTGAAGCATATACAAACCCATTATAAAATATTTTTGTGTTTAAAATAAATTTCTAATAGTACCAAAAAAATTTTAAATTTTGAAATTTTTTATTTAACATAAACATTTTTCCTAACGGGTTCTATATGCTACAAGCCATAGACAGTAACAGGTACTTTTGATGTGATTTTTTTCCATTTCATTATGTTACTGGTTTTCAAGTTTTGTATGAAGTAAAAATACGCAAATTTTGACTTTGAAGTGCCATTACGGGAAAACTAGATGCGCTAATTTTTTTCCGTTAGAAGTATGAGTACTCTCAACTAATGTGTACAAAACTAACACTATTTCATACAAATATAAAATTATGTTTTTTCCCCACTTGAACAACCTTAAACCAATAGTAACGATTTTTTTAAATTTATTGCCGATATCTTACCTACATAATTTTTTTTATTAAAGTCAATACTCAGGGTACCTGACGGTGGGCATTTAAAAATGACTATGAAAGGTAGCGTATTTGCCCAAATAAAGTACTTGAGTAATATAGATCCCAAAATCTGTGGATTTCAGAATCAACAAACGACTAAAACATATTCGTAAAAATATTTTTCTAGGAAATATAATGTACTATATTACGGCGTATTTTTGGTTATATATTCGAAAACCTGTAAAAAAAATTTTACTGAAAGATATAACTTCCTGCCTCTCTAACTATACACCAGTGGAGACGCTTAATATTTTAAAAATACATCAAAATGAAAACGTGCACTAATTTCCAAAACTCCGAGAATATTTTTCTACTCTGTTTTTCTCAGATAATAGTTGCGATATTTTTGTATTCCACGCTAGGAAAAACATTCCAGCGCCGTGGAACAAAAATGTTCTTGTTTGTAGCAACAACAGGTTATTAGCAGGTCAGCGTGCGAGTTTCGAAAAAAGAAAAACTGAAAGGGGGAAAGACGGAGGTGGGGTTGCTCTACCTTTCCCACGCCCTCTCAACAAAGGTCGATACAATGGCCTGGGCTGAGTGGGACAGGGGGGGGAGGGGGGAGGGAGGCGTGCGTTCGCTCCCGGGTATACCACGCGTGCCGCACGACAGCCACCGCCGAGTAGGAAACGGCGCCGCGACGCAAGTGACGTCACGAGCTCGTGGGCGCTCGCCGAACAAGGGCTGTTTGACCTCGACCCGACTAGACTCAGCTTTTTTCGGATCACCTCTTTGCAAACTAGGAGGGTGGTTCACCGGGAAATATTTATTGTTCTAACGCCTAATCAAGGCGTTGCGACTATTTATGTATTACGGCTATGAAATTTTTTTGTTTTCATAGTTTTTTAACGGCTTTATATATTAAAGGAAAACCGACTTACCGATCTGGAATAATTCACACTGAAATATTCCAGATGTCGGCTACGTCTCCTGTACAAAATCATAAGTAAAATATATTTTTTTGTAACAAAACAAAGCTTAAATTTTTTAATTTCAATTTCCAATTTGCAAAATATAAAAAATACAAACACAATTTTATTTTTACTTGAGAAACCTTGGTGCCTACAACACTGTTATTCAGTGTGAATTATTTCAGTTCGATAAGTCAGTTGGTTTTCTTTAAATGCATAATACTGCTTTATGAAAATTTGGACTTTGACGTTCCATTATAAAATTACGAAAGATAAAAAAATCTCATTAGAGTAGAAATTAATAACAATCCATGTCTATAAAAAATCAATTTCTCGTAATAATATTAAATTACTAAACAACTTAAATATTTGGTGTATTACACCCTTAATGGCATCCGTACTTGAAAAATCGAAGACATGTTAATCTGCACACAGTGCCTTTTAGAATGGCCACTGTTTACATGTATAAATCTACGTGTCATAACTAAATTCGTAGTTGCAACGGCGAAAGAAGGAGTTTGTGTGGACTTCAAATTCACGCACACTTTCAGAATAACCGTTCGTGATAACTTGTTTTATGTCATGTCATTATCAGTTGTGGAAAGAATGAAAACAAAAGCTTTACTTAATGGCTTGAAGAACTTACATTACTGATTTGACCAATCAGTAGAGATCTGGATATTTCGCGGTTTCAACGACCAGCCGACTAGACTCCACAGTCCAGTGTACACTATGTCCTCAGCTACTTGTTCATTGGCTGCTGCTCCAGTGAGTGACCAATTGTACATCTGAGAAGGTAGCGCCACAGAATATTTAGTAATGCAGAAGTGAAATAGCCCGCAGGACGGCGAACTCAGTCACACACGACAGCAAAATGGTTTCGCTGGCCAGCAACATGGCGGAGAAGCCTACCGCCAATCAGCGTAAGGTGGCTGCCCTGCTAGCCGGCAGCCAAGCCAATAGGAAACCCGCCGTAACACGCAGAAGCCGAACAGACACGGAGATGGCATCAACAGTCTCGGGCAGCCAATAAGCGGCGGGATTCGCCCGTATCAAACGAGCCACCAAGTCATTTCACGTCTGTATTACTATCTAGTCTGTGGTAATGCGGGAGTTTGTGTAATCATGCAGGTCTGCTATTGGCCCACAGCCCTCAAGGAGTTTCAGTAACAATGACTCAATAGCGATCGTAATTAACGTGTACAGAAGTTTGAAATCTAATGTCTTCTCAAATGAATTTGGATATTTTCGTAATTTCGGGTGTCTACCGATTAATAGTTGCCTAGAGTAAGTGCTGTTTTGTATTGACATCAAACATTTTCATACAAAACATCGCTTCACTCTACACAAATACTAATTGGTCAAATAAGTAATATAAGTTCTCGTTTTTATTTTCATTCTTTCTTTAATTGATTATGACAATGACATGTAACACACGGTCTTACAATTGGGCGTTCTGTTCTGATAAATGCAATTGCAGCTACCAGTGTTGTTATCAGGACACGTTACTTCATGCATGTGACCACAGTGGCCACTCTAAATGGCAGACTGTGAGCTTTGCAAATTTTTTAGTTTTTTTTTACGTTAATCCCTTTAAAGACACGGAATTCCTTTTACGGAGTTTTTTTTAAATATAGCAATTTTTAAAACTAAAAAAAAGAGTAACGTCGTAAACCATCAATACATATTCGTTGGAATTTTTTCTTACTCTGTAGCCTAACTCATTCATTCAAACACCTTATTTTTATGGTTATATATGAAATATATAATAGTATAAAATAATAAATAAATAAAATATATAAAACAAATATATAAAATATATAAATAATGTATAAAGTAGCCTATATAAATAATATAATAATATGGCTTTGAAAAGATTTGGTTACATAGTAAAATATATTTTCAACATATCTGTATGAAGGTTTTACGATTTCAGCTCCATTTTAGGATTTAAAAAAAAATATATATATTTTATTACAACATTCAAGTAGAGCATAAATGGCGCTTCAACTGTGACGAGTACAGTGATTGAATAAGTTTATTGTAATTGTTATTATTATATAATTTATTTCGTATAACTATTATCTGATTTATAATTTTTATTTTAATTTTATTACTTATTTTCCTATTTGTAAGTACAGTATAATTTATTTTATTATTTTATCATATATTCAAATTGTTAATTAAAAATTTACTAGTTTCACTGATCAATTATTTTATTTCTTAAGTATTATTAAGCTACAAATAAGTTTTCCAAAACATTAACATAGTGAAAAAAGGAAAAAACATATTCAATACAGAATAGGCGTGCATACAGAAGAAAAACGACATGACGGTTCACTTGACACGAGCGCATTCGGCCGGTTATTGGCTGAACGAGACTCTACAACACGGAAAATTATTGGTTGCTGCGTGCTTAGGGGGGAAGGGGGGCGTTTACTATTGGTTAGTACCGAAGTCTCGGGTGTTCATCAGTAGCTTCTGTTCGGCGAATGTCATTCTAGATTAATGCTGATTCGTGTGGTTCGAGTTCTTCACTCTTGCAAGGCTGCATCTTATCCGGGCGGATATTATAAAAGAAAATACAGTACTTTCTTAAAATTACTATCAACGCTAATCAAGAAATGATTTGAAATAAGCTATTTCTCTCTGATATCTTGTTTCCTCTACTCACCGTTTGCCATTTCTTAGAGCTCAGATGGTCACAACTTTCTTAAAAATTTCACGTAAGGATTTACAGATTGCTGTTTGATGTAAAAAATTGTAGTGGTAACTAACGTCATTTTGTTTACATGCTCTACCATTTACACTTTTTTTGTTGATCCTAGCTTTTGCTTGTCTCTGATAGAAATGTTTAGTTTTCTTTGACAAAAGCGAATTACTACAGAGATGGCAGAAATACTCAAGTAAGACAGACAAAGCGAACAACCGAAACGTGACCGTGCAATAAAACAAAAAGCACGTTTGTAAAAAATATTAAATGAGGGAGAAAATAAACAAAATAGTTGGGCATTTACTTGCACAGACAGAAATTTATCTGATAATCATTATCATTCAGTATTAATATTTAGATTATTAGGCAAAACACTATTTCCAAAGTGCAATCAGTACGCAACAATAAAATACTTCAAGACGGAGAGTTTATTTCGCGGAAAGAAAATACCTTTCTGATTTTGTAATCAAAATCATATTAAAACCACCAACATAAATAATTTTTCCACTTCCATTAATTAATTACAAATAGTTCCGAACTTTACGATGGTGATCGTCGATTAGCTGTTTCAAACCAAACATTTTTAATATTTTGTAATAATTAAATAATAATAAAGAAATTATTACAATTATTAAAAACTTAAAGAAATATTATACTTTTTACGATTAAAATAATTATAAAAATTAATTTGTAATAATATTAATTGTAATTTTCTGTCGGCTACGTAAACGGTCATTAAGATAGAGGAGAATAGCAAGAATATTTCATTCTACTGTATTTTGCACAACAGTGTAGCGATCTACGGTTTGTATGATTGGAGGATGATTATGTATTTGTTTAAAAACCATTCACAAAAAAAGGGGTCCACGGTGGCCGAGGGGTCAGACCTCTCTCCTCCCACCAAGGCGATCCGGGTTCGATTCCCGGCGGGGTCGGTCCCCGGATTTTCGCATGTGGGAATCGTCCCGGATACTGGTCGGCGGGTTTTCTAGGGGATCTCCCATTCCTCCCGCTCATTCATTCCGGCGCTGCTCCATACTCACATCATGTCACCGCTCACCAGCGCTGGAGACCTTGATGTTGAGTGCTGACCAAAACCTCTTTACTCACTCACTCACTCACCATTCACAAAACTCCAGCAGCGTTATCATTGGTCCAGTCAGATGGCAACACGCCAATTACGAAACAAGAACGTCGGCTATGAACAAATTATATTGACGCCTAGCAAACAGTGTTCCTTAACGATCGCAAACGCTTAAAAAATTCACTTATTTCTGTTTTGCTTTGTAGGTTTCCAGTCGTGGGGCTGGGCGTTTGAAATCCTTGACGGCGAGGGTAGAGACTAGAATGTGTATGATTCTCGCACGGGTATCAGGGTTGTAAGAGTGACGGTCCCCAGACGAGAGGGAAGATTGCCAGGAGAACATTTTGCCCCGCGTTCGTCGAGATGCAGGGCCGTAAATTTCTTTCTTTTTCACTTCGTGCTCTTTTTTACGTCAGATCCGGCTCTGCCGGGGGACACAGGGCTATGAGGACTCGGCAATAAAAGCACGTATTGCCTCGCTGTTAGGGTCACCAGACAGGGAGGATAAAAAAGAACATTCACTTCTAAAAAAAGAGGCACTTCACTAAGAAAAGGACAATGGATATATTCCTAACCTGTGAAACAATTATACTGGAAGAAAACACAGGTTACTTTTGAATTAGTAAGGTTTCATTTTTGTTGAGAATACCATAAAATACCATGAGAAGTTCATGCGGACATCCTTAAAAAAAGTTCAATAAACTGAAGACAAAAACATTGTTACGAACTGTTAAAAAACATTCGAAAATTAAGGGATTTAAAAAATCATTAATGCTCATAGATATATAGGCCTATACCCATGATTTTCGCGAAAACATTTCTGCATAAACTGGTTTCTCCTATACATCTTCGCTTCATTGTTATTTGCAGCAAGTCTTTGTGGAAAGACATTTCTCATTCCACTATACCAAACATTTTAAGTTTACTGCGATGCCACACGTCTGTGATTTGCCGTAAAACGCTAAGAATGTAACATTTAAAACAACCAGCCACTAATCATTGAAGAAGCCGCGGTTGGCGCAGTGGCTAAAGAACTCGGTTCTCGGCGGTGGTCGGTCCTCAGATTTTAGCATGTGGGAATCTCCCGTAGGATGCCGCTGGTTGGCGGGTTTTCTCGGGGATCTCCCGTTTCCCGTGCCCCTTCATTCCGGCCCTGCTCCGTACATCATGTCACCCCTCACCTGCACAAAAGACCTAGATGTTAAGCGGAGTCTTCACCGGTGTCTAATTTCCACCTTTGACGCATGGGAACAGCGTAGCGATAAGAGCCAGTGTACCACGCTTGACGAGAAGCATATCGCCTCTATTCGCAGCGCGCCGAACTGGCGAGCGAGGTTTTTCTTGTAATATTTTTCCTACGGGACTTTAAGCGGTGACCACATCACTTTATTTTTTTAATAGTATGAAGTAAAGACCTATGCATGCCTCTCGCTTTGCACTTTACAAATTCAGATAATATTTTCGGAGTTACAGCAGTAAAAAAAATCGTTCTAGCCATTTAGGGGCCCAAAAATTATGTTTCTAACAAGCCAACTGAATTTTTGAAAACATAGAAGCTTAGTTTCAAATGTGTGTTGTTTTCGTAGATAAACATAATATGAATAAGTTAAGTGGTTTCACGTAAAAAAGAATACGCGATACACGCTGCAACGCCATCAATGCAACAGTCGAGGACTCCTCTTAAGTACTGACGTAATCTCCCTTTCTCTTCACTGACCACTACTAAGTACAGCTGCTGATGTTCACATTAGGCACTAAAACAAACTGATGCAGAAATATTTTCTCTAAAAATGATGGGGCCCTTCTTTTACTTGTTGTACGAGCGAAAATGATTAAACCACAAATAAGAATAACAATATATATAAGTAATATATCATCAGGTTAAAAAGCCGGACATTTTTAAACATTACGAAAAATCCGGCCGAAAGTAGAAAAAAAATTAACGAGGATGAAATACTCGCAGGTTGGCGTGACGGAGAGCAACGTGCCGACCATGGCTCAACAGGCGGGAAATGAATTAAACAAGAAGACGGGGGTGAAAAAATACGAGGGTGACTCTACATTCCCCAACCCTTACCCCGGGGGAAGTGTGGTGTTACGGGGTGAAGGGGGGCTGTTTGCCCGTGGATCGATGCTCCAGGGCGGAGTGCGGGATGGTGTCGGACCTACCTGCCCGGCCAGCGTCGCCGCGATTTCCGGCCCCTGCGCTCTGACCTCGTGACCTCAGTACATAACCTCGCAGGCCACAGGGGGAACAGTCGAGGAGGGGAGGGGATGTGTTAACAGAGGGGAAATAGAGGAGTAGGAAGGAGGACCACCCCTCCCTCTCATGGTAACACGTACGTGGATACATGCAAATTTCGGGTTACTGTTTGGCGATAGGCCAGAATCCACCTGTACATACTTCGTGACATTATTAGCCCCAAGGCACTGAATATTTAGGAATACAGAAT
>PNEQ01113779.1:13476-49544 GCA_003012365.1 Medauroidea extradentata
CGAACTCAGTCACACACGCCAGCAAAATGGCTTCCCTGGCCAGCAACATGGCGGAAACACCTACTGCCAATCAGCGTGAGGCAGCTGCTCTGCTAGTCGGCAGCCAGGCCAATAGGAAACCTGTAGTAACATGCAGGAGCCAAACAGACACGGGACTGGAGTCTACAGCCTCGGGCAGCCAATAAGCGGCCAAGTTCGCGTATATCAAACGAGCCGCCACGTCATTTCACGTCTGTATTACTATTTAGTCTGTGCCCAAGGCTTCGTATCTTTGTCTGCTTGTATTACAGAATATTGGGCATTTTACAGTTGATCTAATATCACTGGTTGAAAAAGTACATCAGGCGCTCCACACGAACTGCCTTTAAACAGCAGAAGACTATACGCACTGTACATAAGGCCCTACTACTTACTACACGGCCACAGACTAAAAGCAATACAAACTTGAAGTGACGTGGTGGCTGATATGATACGAACGAACTTCACCGCTGATAAGCTGCCCGAGGCTGTTGATACCAGTCCCGGTTTGGCTCCTGCATATTACGAAATGTTTCCTATTGGCCTGGTTGCCGGCTAGCAGGGCAGCCGTCTTACGCTGATTTGAAGCAGACGTCTCCGCCATGTTGCTGGCCAGCGAATCCGTGTTTCTGGCGTGTGTGACTGAGTGTGCTTCCTATAGGCTATTTGACTTCTATATGCCTAATTATTTTGTGGCACAGCGGAGCACAGAGTGAATTCATTATGGACGGTGACACCCAACTTAGTACAATGACAGGATCTGGGAGAGAAGTCGACCATGGTCGTTGTAAAGGATACCTCCCCATCGTACGTTTGGAGCGATTTGGGGAAACCATGGGAAACGGAAATCAGGATGACCCACAACCGGGAATCGAACCTGAGTTCTCCCGAATGTAGCGTTACGCCAACACGCTCGGTGTGAGAACAAAAATACCTGACTGATAAGGTAAACTAATAGAATCCAAACCAGATGCAAAAAAAAAAATTCCCATTAATAATACACGCAACGCAGTTATACATAGGCATACGTTTAATGTTACATTCTCCAATTTTGATGTAATGACTCTGTGGTTCCTTACAGTTCACCAGGTGTGACAATGCTGTGTTCTCATTGAAAGATCTATAGAAGGAGATAATCCTCATAGTGTCTACCTATGCTTCCGAAAATACCATCACGACAATAGAAAACTACCAAGAATGACTCATTTAAAAGTAGGATGTGATTAAGGACTCCGCCTAGGTGGACGTGTTTTGCGCTTCTGAGGCCTATAAATGGGAAAGATGTAAAGACGACACGGTACGAGTATCATGCTTTCCCTTAGCCTCTAGGCGCAAGTCAATGAACTGACGTGCAGTCTTTTCACCGACAAATCGCGTCTATACGAAATATTCTACTACGGAATATTAAATATAAAAGTGTAGTGTACACGGTTATACCTTTTGAAAGATCCTGCGCCAAGATTTTCTTACCTAAAAAGGTCCGCGTTGGACTCGTATTCGTGAGGACCCGGGTTCAATCCTCGGCTCCGGCCATCCTGATTTCTGTTTCCCATAGTTTCCCGAAATCGCTCCAGGCGAATACTGGGATGGTTCCTTAACAAATTCCATGGCCGATTCCTCTCCCAGGTTCCGTCATTGCATCAAGTTGTGTCACCATCTCTAATGACTTCACTATCAACGAGACGTTAAGTCCAAGTACCTACTTAAAAAGATTCGCAAAAACACCCAATTTCAGGCGTAGGAAATATGCTGGAATGTGTATGATCGCGTGACATGTTCTTTGAATATTATTCCTATTCAGACATCACTCATGTGCGATGAGCAGTTTTCGAATAATATTGTATCGGTCTAAGCTCTGCACGCGGCGTAGGCAGGCGGTCACCTATGTTTATGTTGATACAAAGACTACATCGTGTGAAATATTCGTGGATGTTAAGTTTACTCTTGTATCTGCCTGGTTTTTGGCTGTTATTAGCTTCTCTTACCAGGGAATTATTTCTGCTTCGTCCTATACACGTTATAGTATTACAGACTAGGTTAGACAGAAACCAAATATGGGAGCAAAATAACTCGGTTGGCGTAGTAAAACATACAATTTACTGCTCGACAAACCTAAGTGTGTCCTCGGAAAATATGTGAACTACAGCCGTCCCCCTCTCCTTCGACCCGCTACACCCTCCCAGCCAATAGCGAGCAAGTAGCCTGGCCGTCGCGACAAGCACTTCGCACAGTGACAACCAGCGTGTAGTTGTTGTCCAACCTTTATTTCATGAGTTGTACAGGTCTATTAGACCTATTACAAATGGTCGCTTACAATATGAACGGAGTGTACATGGAGAGATGGCCCCAATACATTATTCTCCACAGCTTTCATACGGCAACCTCGAGACACTAGCGCTCTTACCTCCCCTACCCGGGGCTACACTTAGGTTTGTCGAGTAGTATGTCTCTTAACGTATTTGGTTAAGTCAACATAATCTGTCAAAAATACATGACTGCATTAACAAACTTCACAAACAGTTTTCTTTTCTCAGGATAGAATGAAATGTAGGTCTAAGCCTAAGCTTCATGTTCGTAATATTACATTTCAACGAACTGGAAACAACAATAAAATTAATTCTTGATACGATATTGTGCAACGAGACAACATTGTTACTTTAACGCGTGATGAACAGTTTTTACCGAGACGTCACCGTTTTTGTATTTCTGCAGTAGTGTACTCGCCTCTTTTAAGAAAGTATCGTTTCCAATATTTTCTCAGAAAATGTTAGCGTATTTTACACTTAATAATGAATATAAAGCAAACGCGACTATGCAACATTATTTTGGAACTTTATTCAAAGTAATGTGGAAAGATAAGTTGTGTTTGCATGATTCCCCCTTCTATTCATTTCTAGGTATACAATATTGCTGCTGTCGTCTATCGAAACGGCTGTGCTAAAATGTGAAAATTGAAGTGGCAGACGTTGTCCCTGATTAATAGTTACTTACGCACATTTTGAAGTTAACATTTTATCGGCTACACGACACTACAAATGTTATAGTACTGAGATTTACGTTGGTAACAAATTGTGGAAGTAATCTCGTATAAACGCCGCGAGAAAAGTGTGAACACAAACTTTTGGAGGGGCCGCTGTGGTCGAGGGGTCAGACCTCTCGCCTCCCACCAAGGCGATCCGGGTTCGATTCCCAGCGGGGTCGGTCCCCGGATTATCGCATGTGGGAATCGTGCCGGACGATGCCGTTGGTCGACGGGTTTTCTCGGGGATCTCCCATTTCCCCCGTCCCTTCATTTCTGCGCTGCTCCGTACTCACCTCATGTCACTCCTCACCAACGCTGAAGACCTCGATGTTAAGCGCTGACCAAAAATATCTCACTCACTCACTAACTTTTGTAGTAGTTTTCGGCATTACGTAAAATCAGTGGCGTCGCGTGGAGTGTTCAAAAGGTGTGCGGTGACCAGCAGTGACTATACACAACACTGAGTTGTCTGAGGAACCGTTTGACTTGTATGGCCAGGAACACTCCACAGTCAGTAGCGTACAAGAGGCAAGGTATGAATTATCCTATAATATATACACCTTGGTCTCAGCAACAACACAACTAACTGCTCAAAGCGTATAGTCGCTGCTAATACCGCACGCCTTGGGACACAGCCACGCTACGCCACTGCGCCAAATATACATTAGTAAAATAATTATTACAGCCCGGAAAAATTCGCAGGTTCACTGACCTGTAGGATAGCTTCCAAGAACATATGTGAAATCGTGCAGACATCAGTTGTTTATTAGCTGCTCGCTGACACAGTCAAATGGGCCTGTATAGAGACAGTTTTATTATTGGCTCAGTTATTTCCAGGAAGTATCGAGTAAGTGAACATCCAATTGTGATCGTGATACAGACCTATAGTTTCTGGAACTCTAGCTAGTGCCTGAAAGAAAACGCAAATTTTTCCGGGCTCTAATAATTATACATTTTCGTTCTTAACAATTTTGACGTGTCACTTCATTGGTTACTCACCTAGTGAACAAATGTTAGTACTTGTTTTTGCTTGTGGCAGCATACCTGTCGAGCTGAAAGGAAGACGCAGAGGGCAGAGCTTTATTTCAACTAATCTTCTATACAAATGTATGTAAATAATATGATGAGAATAATTAATGTTTGAACGACAAAAGTAATTATGTTCAATTTTAATTGCAAATTAAAATGATAAAATACAATAAAACAAATTCCGAATACATTGGCTCATTGGCACTGTCACCGTTTCGATTAGAATTAAAGTTGCAACAGACAAAATAACAATTTACACGAGATTAATTAAAAATATTAAACAAATAACAAAACCATTTAATGTTTGTTCTTTTAGTCTGTGCCTATTTGCGGGTGAAATTGATTAGTTAGCTGCTAAATTACCGAATCTATTTTGACATTTTCACCAAATTAAACACGCTTCAGAAATGTATGTGAAGCGAACATTATGTAATAATAATAGAAGTTAAGAACAACCGTTTACATGATTGCGATGACGTAATTTTTGTATGCAATGCCTGAGTGGAGTAAGACCTCGTACATATGTTGGCAGCTAAGCATAAACATATGGTTTCATGCAGTGGTGGCTCGTAGGTTGTTGGCAGGCAGGGTTCAAGATGCAGATAACTGTATGTGTGAAGCAGTTGACGCTACAGTCACTGACACGCTGGTATGCAGGTACCGCTTATTACTGACTGCTCACAACACAGTTAGTAGCCAGTAGATATTTCATGGTCATTGGTATACGGCGGCGCGTGCACAGAAGCGTACAGTTCTCTACAACTTGTGTACTTCCTGGCAACAACCCTCGAGCCGCCACTGGTTTCATGTCTTACTGAAGGTGTATAGTTCAACTTAGGCATATTCTAAACGAATGTTGGTTACTATTGGTCAGAGTCTTCAAAAACGAGTTCCATAAACGGTGACCCAATCACAAAAATAACTCAAATGTATATGCGTTTGAAATCTAACTTCTTCTCAGAACAAATTCGTGAAATTTCAGCTATGGCTATGACGTATGCGCGTCGTCAGAACTGGGTGTGGTAATGACCATTGCATCAGGTGGCCAAGCTGAACATGTTGCTCGAGTGTACGGCGATTGCTATTCTTACAAACGCTCACCAAAGTGTAAAAATAATATGCAGGTGTGATATGCGAAGTCTTTCTTCATAAAAGTAGTTGTCATAAGCGCTTATCATTTTACAGTAACTTTCCGAACTTTCGCTGCCCTTTTCTGCTCGCAAACTAAGAACCTAAACATTCTTACCGAACAATATTTCCTACTTAGTGAAGGGTGAAGTCACGAGATTTTTGTGTGCACTTTGTAGTGAGGGTTTAAACGCTGGTGATGGGGTGACATGAGGAGGGCACGGAGTAACGCCGGAATGAAAGAGCGGGGTAATAGGATATCCTCGAGAAAACCAACGGTATCGTCCGGCACCATTATCATATGCAAAAATTGTGGTCGACCCCACCACGAATCGGACCTGAATCGCCTTGGTGGGAGGCCTCAATTTTATACTAGATTTTGACTGTATATTTACGCGGCACTGTTAGTGTACACGTATTTTCTAAGACATGTATAGGTCACATAGCTATTGGAAATTGCATTACTCAGTAGCATTAATATCGGTGCCCTATATTTTGTTAGGCGCAATGACATGTTTACAGATGAACGATAATGTGAAAAAAAAAAAAAAAAAAAAAAAAAGATGTTTTATTTATAGCTGCAAGGTTACCGCAAAGATGCCACTACATTTCCTTTATTTTTAATTGCACAACTCCTTGAACTTAGAATTCTCGGTGAGGTTAGTGCTAGTTACGCCAATTCTCTACTCGGAACTATGAACAGAATCAACTATAGTCGATATACGTTACCTTGCATACTGTATTGGGACAATACTTAAATAATCGCATTGCCTTTCAGACCGAATATTCCTTAATGAATAATAAACCATTAGTATGTTTTATTTTATATGCAGAGTTTTACGTTCTGTCAAATTGAGTTTTTCAGTTTCATGACGAAGTTTAAAATCTCTATTCAACTTAAAAAGTACGTTAATTGTTCCTCTTCTAAACATATATTACTTACTGTTACACGACCAGTCTTATGTAAGAACATTTTTTTTCTTAAATAAGTGGATGATTCATATTAAGCGTAGATAAAAACTTATATAATTACAAGCTTGAAGTGATACAGGAACTTAAAAACTATTGCGACTTCTTATACGGTCGAATGAAACTATTGGTACAGAAATTATACTTTGCTATTTCAAAATATGTGTACTTACAAAGCTGTGTAAAATTCATTCAGTAAAGAGTTAATTGTTTCGGGATGTACTCCGACACCAAGAATATTGCTGAAGTTTCAAACAGCTGTTGGATACGCGTATAAAATCTTATGCACTTGCCGAAGTTATACCCACTCCAAAGATAACTCATCAAGACGTCCAGTCACGTCCCTAGCCAAGAGAACTTAAATTGAAACTTCTTTGAGATGTTTACTGGAAAATAATTATCCGCGAAAACTCTATCATTGCTCTTTGGCTTCTACTTAGCTCTAGCCAACCTCTTACGTTTACGCTCTTGAAGCCGTGATATGAATTTGAATTCGTTGACTGCACATAGTCCCTTGCCCGTGATGATGTGACAATTATTTATAAACGAACATGACATGTAACAGAATACAACGAATGAATTGTACACTATATTAGGGAAGTATTCTCCATTTTAAAATGTTCTCATTTTTACATCTTAATGTGCGTGATTATACCGTCAACTACCTTGTCTTCAAGGATATACATTCATGTCGTATTATAGTATAAGGAGCTTACGGCTAACCTTATCAACCAATTATTTTTGGTCGTAGAGTGAAGCAGAGTTGCCACCATGAAGTGCATTCCAAAGACGTTGATCTCCGACCTTAGTAAACGCGGGCCGTGTCTCGTTGCGGAAGATGGAGAACAAAGGCCATAATGAGCAATAACTTTACGGGGAACAGTTTGGGAGGAAGGGCAGCGGAGATCCATCTAGTTTGGTGTTTCTGCTTTCTCATAAGATACAGTAGAGAGCAGAGAAGGGCGTAAGGATGCCTCACATAATCGTCTCGGCAGTCAATGAGGCCTTCGTTTTATTATATGTTAATACGATTAATAATATTGTATTTAATGCGTAGCTAATTATACGCGCCACACGGTAACTTGATACTTTCTGGAAGCCCTGTTTGTAGGTTGGATCTGTTTTCACACCAACCATGTATCCGTCCGCCAAATGTCAACTATAACATTGCCAGGCTGACAGCTGCACTGCAAGCCGACGTACATTGTTCGTCCGCCGCCAACTACGTCACCTCTAAAATATTGAAATACATGCTAAATGTAAATATACATTATATCAGTGACGTATCGTGGTCGTGTTGTGTTCCAACGCATGCGGTGCTAAGCATTGACTATACTCAACACTGAGTTGTCTATGGGACCATTAGACTTGTAGGAGCAGGAATACTCTTCTTCCAGTAGCGTGTAAAGAGACAACCTACTTATTCTCCGCTAATACACCTCGGTCTACACAACACGCATGCTTATTGGATGTGACCGGTAGACACACTGATCCCACGTGATCAAAGCGTTTATTCGGAGCTTATATTGCATGCCTTGGAACACGGTCACGATACGCCACTGCATTATATTTCATTTCCTGAAAATTAATGCATTATGTACATATTCCATTAAACGATTTTCAATATTTTAGCCGCTATTCTTAATATACAGACGAACTATTTTTACGACATCAATGTCACCTCAACCACCCTCCAACTATCGTATAACAGACGTGTTTTAACTCAATTTTAATATAATTATTACAAACAATTTTCATACTCGCG
The DNA here is from genome assembly GCA_003012365.1 of Medauroidea extradentata. Classification (NCBI taxonomy): domain Eukaryota; kingdom Metazoa; phylum Arthropoda; class Insecta; order Phasmatodea; family Phasmatidae; genus Medauroidea; species Medauroidea extradentata. The sequence continues at coordinate 21,408 of PNEQ01113779.1, forward strand.
GACGCGTACATTTATTTATCTCGCCGTATTGCTTTTTCAATTGCTTACATAGTTGTATGGTAATAACGGAAGTATTCCTATTAATTTTTTTCAACAGTTCATTTCTAAAAGTATTAACTTACGGTACGGCGGGTATAGTACAGGCCGGGAAATTCGTGGCTTTAATGATCTGTAGAGTAGCCTCCAAGTAAGTGTATGTGTTTACTGAAGCAGAACACTTCTGCTCATCAGCTGCTCGCTGATACAGTATTATCACATGAATGGGCCTGCATTTACATACCTTTTGATTATTGGCTCGGGTCCGTCTAAGAGATGTCAGGTAGTACATGAAGTTAACAGTTGTTTGAGTTCTAGCTTCCGTCAAAAGAACACGCGGAAATTTCAGATCGCTACTAATTAGTAAAAATGATTTTGTCGATTATGGCACAGAAGCGGTTGTGAAGTGCGCTTGGTAACGTCATTAAGCGATCCTTGGCTTCTTTATTTGAAAAAAAAAAAAAAAAAAAAAAAAAACCGACAAAAAATTTTTTCTCCTCAAAATTTTTAAATTTTCCGAATTGCCCACTACATTTCCTTTTTTTCCCCAACTCCACAAAAATTACCTTGCTTAGCATCCCAAAATCAGAGTGACTCCGATGTCATCTCAAAACGCGTAGATGTTTTTTTTCACTAACTTGAAGGCACTAATACTTTCAAAAAAATGTTTCCTAGGAACATCTGGCAATTTTCAAGAATAACCATTAATTGAATAGGGCTGCATGTCTTTGAAATGTAATTTTTTTATCCACCGTGGAAAGTAAACTTAAGCCATAATTAGCAACGAGAGTGAAATATAATGAGTTAAATATAAAAACCAAACGTGACCACACAAATCGGTAAAATGAGTTAAAATATTTTCTAGATAAGGTTATCTAACTGTCAAATTTAATCTAAAAAAATCACATGTCTTATTTAACAAAAAGTCAGCAGAACATTTGTTTTTTCATTCAAAATCCGACATATCCACACTACTGTAATTTTGCACTCAGTATAATGATGCAGCTGATATGTGTTGGAAAGCGTATAATTACGAAATGTCACCTCTGACAAGTTTACTACTTTAATAGCAGACATGCTCATAGTACTAATTCTGTACTATGAAAAGGACAATTGTTTTCTGTAATAACGAACGAAATATAGTATGTGTCATATTCATAAGCTTACATTTTCAATGTAAATGATTTACTAAACCTGCCATATTTAATTTTCGTTAGTATTCCAACACATCGGTTTATTAGCTTTCTTGTTAAATTATGAATAGGCCTGATTTTGAAAGCTAGCTATCTATAGTCTTCATATGTGTTTACGTGCGGTTTGGTGTGAATTAACAGTAGATCGTTGACCAAATTGGGTCTGAAACATTACTCCTCTCTGAAACATCTGCTTCTATTTTCTACTCGCCATTCGCTCTCCTTTAAATTAACCCCCTTCGTTTCCACGAACTTCGCTAACGAACGAACGCGTATCCCCATCGTTTGTGTTCGGCCAGGCAAATAAAATTTCCATCGACGAGCACGATGGACATGGTTTCAAAGTTCGTTAACTTACTGTTAGCAATCTGCCCAGAGTTTGTGAGGGAGAATTGTAAAGGTGGGGGGGGGGGGGCAAAAAAGTGTGGGAGGATTGCTGTATACAGGACTGCTAAACTAGCCTAACAACCTAACATACTCTGACCTAAAATCCTAACCTAACAAAAAAAAATTACGCAGTACTACTTACAACGTTACTAGAAACATTTTTCATTGACTATATGTCTAAAGTCAGTAGTTTGGCCGGTACGCGATGAGTAGCTAAACTTGATATTTACCATAAATAAGAGCAAAAAGCGCGTAAGGACCTTACCGTACACCAGTGCTACAAATATTTTTCCTTGCGCTTACGCAGTTGAGAGCAATGCTCGACTAACATTTTCACTGAAAAAAAAAAAAAACAAAAAAAAAAAAACATACATATTACAAAAAATAATTAATGGTTTCCGAAAATAAAGTTTAAAGAAAAACTGTAGATAAATCTTTGTGTAGGCCTATTAACAATAACAGATTTCAATTTTAATAATAGGCAGGTAATAAATTATATACGTGCATAGTTACCATAAACATAAATTCTACAGTGCTAGATGGTTAAACACAATTTTAATTTTACATATACCACAGCAACATATATAGTTATTCGTGTAGATTGACTGCTACAATGAGTGTTACCGCAGCGTGTTTGTAAGGCAAAATAGTTTTATTTTATTACTTTGCAGGACTGCAGTACCCTACTTGACACGATTAAACCAAAATACGCTGCAATATGTGATGCCGCTGAAGTAAAATGGTCATTATTTAAGATAGCATGGCACAAAACTCAGCGCTAAAAAAATCGATAAGTTTGTTGAACCCAAATTGCAAAAATAAATAAAAAATAAAAAAAACATCCTCATAAAACAGCATCTGCCAACTTTCTGAGCAACAAATCTTCTCGACAAACGTATCTCTGAAGAAATTTGCAAAAGGGACCAAGTCCACTTTTTGAGTAAATTTAGGTTATACGAGATTTCGACTCTCCAAAGCATTCTCTTGGTTGTCAGCAGCAAAAGAAACCCAGTCCTATACAAGAAATACGTTAAACGGACTGGTCCATGAATGTGTCAAAAACACATTATTTTGTTTATGACTTACATGATTGTAGTTGAATAATATTTTTCAATGTGGCTTAGTAGTTTTTTCACTAGCATATACTAAGGTTCCAATAATCTACACCAAAGACATTTATGCTTTCTCTGGTAGTGTAATACATAACACTGCTTTATTGGTAAAAGGTACTGGGTGGTGTTGTGTTTGCAAAATATGTTTCTATGTATCATATTATTAGATTTTTTCACTAGACTATACCAACATTGCACTAATATACACTCAAGGCATTATGTTTTATGTGCCATTGTTAAAAAAAAAAACGCTACTTATTTTCTAAAAGGTATCAATTCCAATAACATTATTAATTTCTAAAAAACAAAATATAAATGCGCGTGTTTGTCAGATATGTTTCACATTATTCCACACACACTATACTTCCGCAAGTTATCCAGAATTGATTACCTGTTTCACTCCCAGATCCAGTGTAAGTTTTTTGTTGTTTCCCAGCAATCTACTCACTTTTACTTGGTACCTTTTTGCAAATTCCTGATTCAATTGCTGACGCTGAAATATCATAATGTTAAAGAATAAGGTGTATTGTGTACGTTACATCGAGAGATGATGGTTAATCGCGGGAAAACTTGACTGTTAGCTGGATTTCTACACACGTTCAGCTTATAAGATTATTTCTGGCTTTCTCTTGTACGTGGAGCTGTTGCCCTATTTCACTGAGCCAATACGAATCCCTCTATTGCAATATTTGATGCCTATTGTTGGTCTGTAGACAGCTACGTTATATCAGACGTACATCACCCAATCATTAGAGATTGTGGTACATCGCGAAAATGTTGTCATTGTGCCAACATACCCTTGAAAACGCTGCAGTTTCTTGCAACATGTATGATTAGTTGATATGCTTCTGGCACTACGTAGCGGTCTGCAGACCAATAACACGCATATTTTATTACAATAGCAGGAATCTTATAGGCTCATTCAAATAGCGTAACAGATCTAAGTACAAGCGAAAGCCAGTAATCTCAAAGTAGGTTGAGCGTATGTTCAAACCCAGCAAACAGTCAAGTTTTCCCGCGATAAACCATCATCTCTACCAATCATGTATGTTGAATGAAAATTACAGTGTTTTCAAGGGTATGTTGGCCCAAAACATTTCCGCTATATACCATCATCTCTAGCTACACCTTTTTAAAGAGGCACCACGACGTTTTCATCTTAAAAAAAAAATGTTCGCGTTTTCAGGTGAGTAAAATACAGCTTTTTTTCAATGACTGCATAAGGATTAACATAGTTATAAGCGCACTGAAGACTGAAAACATAGCAACGTGTATCTACGGATATTCCAGCCGCCACCAGTTTGCCAGGACGATACCGAGTCGAAACCCACGGCGTGCCGTCCGCCGATAACCACTGCATCCGTCATTATCCTCCGTAAACATGACGGATAATGATGTCTAAGGTAGTCAATAGGTCACCCATTGTTCGCAAGAAACGTAGCTTGAATAATTTACCAAACGCTCCCCTCCGATATAATTCATTTAGTACTATCTGTCCCGGCGTGCATTGCAATGCCAATTAATTTTTTTTGGGTACCCCGAACTGCCCTTCTGTCCTTTTTGCACACCTCCTCATCCCACCTCCAATTTTTTGCAGAAAAAGTTGGCGGGCGCACGATCAACATTTCGTCAAAGTTTTTTTTTTTTTCAGTAAATTTTTTTGTACTCTGTTCGGCTACTCTACCCCGTTTCCCCCCCTCCCATCAAAATCGGCATTTTTTGCAGAAAACTTTGCAGTTGTACGTACAAATCACGTGAGTTTCATTGCAGTCGGATACATGGTATACGAACGCATAGAAAACGAACGAACAAAGAAATAAACAAACATTAATTGTTATATATTAGAAAACATTGTAGCTCTCCTGCAATATTCAATACAGTAGAAGTAAATGTACTGTAACTAAGAATAATGTATTCATTTAACTGATAAGTTCTCTCTTAGCATTAATGTAAAACTAGTATACTGCTTACCTCTGCAAACAGCCTCACCTCTCGCTCTCATATATAGTATACACACACACACACAACTGCTTAAAAGGTTATTTCATAACAGAGTGGTTAACGATATAAGGTTAGTATGGCGCAGAGACGGAATGGAAGGGCTACGAAAACGTGAGTACCATCACATTAAGAGCGCTTCTTACAACGAATGCGTTGAAATGTGCGGGTAACGCACATACGAAACTATTTTACATGTACCCATTGTGCCAGTGTATTAAATAAAATTGCAGTTAGGACAAGTACAGAATGTTATTATTGACACCATATTCATTAAAAAAAACTGTATCGAAGCCCTCCAATGTAGGTAAATAGGGAATTTTCCGACTGCCGTACTTCCAATTGTACTCACCGGATGTATGCGAAACTGAGATAAAAATGCGCACTGAACTTTGCTACAGACTTTTCATCATTAAAATTATGTAGTCACAGCTTAGAAACCCATATTAAAAATGGATTGGCGCTAACCTTGCACGCTAGTTCAGCGATTGAGTCGTTGCGGCGAAGAGGAATTTTATGCGCGCTTCAATTTCGTCCTTGCAACTCCGCCACTTTTGAGCCTCTAGCGTGTAAAACCGTTCATCTTAAGGCAACGTCCACCACGATTACTACGTGAGAAAATCAGAAATGACCCCGAAATGAATCGAACCAGTGAGAGGCAAGTTGTCAGACCTGCTGAGAACCATGATAAAGATTTTGCTACACTTTCTCGGATACTGAACACAATAGTAGAAAAAAATATATAAATATTCCTAAGGGATACATATGAAAATAACGAAAAATCATATCACGAAGATTTTGAGGTGAAACAATTTAATGTTCGCTAGAGAAACGAAGTTTACAATGTAAAATACTTCTTACTAATTCATACTGCTTGGGAGCGAATCCCTTACTGATTTGATCAATAATATCACAAAAGCATGGCTCATTACTTTGATGAGTTTTAATATCTTGAAAAGCTAAAGGAAAATAGGTGAGAAGAGCACTGCAGAAATTAGAATCAACTGTTAATATTTCTTCTGGATAATTTTCGAACATATGGGACAAGGCGTCGGCCACTATGTTCTGAGTCCCTTTTATGTGCCGAATTTGAAATTTTAGTGATGAGATCTTTATAATCCAACGGCCTAATTTACTAAGTTGTTTTGGATGTGCTAGAAGCGAAGAAAGGGCTTGATTATCTATTTCAAGTAAAAATTCCTTATGTTCCAAAAATTGTCTAAAAGTATCAATACCAAACACAGCTACTAGACATTCTAATTCATATACTGAAGATTTTCTTTCTTGGTGCGATGGGTTGGCATTGCCCATCGATTTCTTGGGATAAAACAGCACCTGGTGCAATACTTGAATAATCTGTTTAAAGAACAAATGGTTTACTGGAATCAGCTGTTCTGAGAACAGGAGGACTAACAATAGTTTGTTTTAGAAATTCAAAAACATCTTGCTGCTCTTTACCCCAAATGAATTTAGCACCTTTTTTCCTTAATACATTTAGAGTTGCGGCATGCTCAGCTAAATTTGGAATAAATTTAGAATAGAAATTGACCTTTCCAGTGAAATGAAAAACACCTTTCGCATCTTTAGGTGGTGGGAATTCTCTCAATGATTTAGTTCTTTCAGGATCTATGGATACTCCTTTACCTGAAACTAAATGTCCTAAAAATGATTTATTTGACAGCAAACTTTACCTTTTTCAAATTAGCAGTAAGACCTGCTTTACACAATCGTTCAAGAACTTCTCTGAGATGTAGGCTACTAAATGTTGTTCAAAATCTTCAGGTCAAGTAAACAGGTTAAAACTTGCCCTCCTGTAGCAAGTCCAAAAGGGACAACATTATACTAATATAAATTTCATGGAACGCAGAAACTTGTGACACGTTTAGATTCTTTTGTGATAGGAATTTGATGATAAACTGAATTTAGGTCTAAAACACTGACTATTTAGCTTTGATAGACCAATGGGATGCAGAATTTAAATTAGGCAATGGTACACTTTGAATATCTATTTGCTTGTTCAAATGGCAGTAAACAATAACTAAGCGCTGATCTTTGCCTTTGGGCACTAGAAATGTTGGTGTACTGAATGCTGATTTTGATGGCTCTATTACCTTACTGTCTAAAAGTTCTTGTATTTTCTTTTTCATGATATTATTTTTAGGAAATCATAAGGATGACATTTTACTGGTTAAGAATTTAATAACAGTTTAATATTGTACTCAATAAGGTTGGTACAGCCTAATTTTGATGTTAATACATCAGAAAAATCTGAGCATAAATCCTGTATAGCAATTTGTTTATCAAGGTCAAGATGTTTTAAATGAAGAGAATTCTGAATACTAGTAATTTAACTTTTATTTTCCTGTGATGGAAAATTGGAAAACATTATTTTGACTTGTTGGATTAAATTTAAATTTAACAATCTTGCCTTGCAAATCAATTATCATTCCTGTTGTGGAAATAAAATCTGCTCCTTAAATTAAATTTGTAGCAAGATTGTCGCACACTAAAAATGAGAAAGTCCATGTAAACAAATCAATTTTGATTTTCACTGTAGCAGTAATTTCAATTTGCAATGTTTGGTCTGATGCAATAAAACATTTTGCAGAAACTGGTTCAACTCTTTTTACAATTCCTAGTTTTTAAAATTTTTGTAAAACTGATCCTGAGATCAAACTACGCATTGAAAAGTGTCAACTAGACCATCAATATCCAATTATCCAAATTTGGTTTTAAGATATGGCAGAAATGGTTTTCTTACTGGTAAAATTTTGTGACATTTTCTTTTTCTTTCATAAGCACATTTCTGACAATTTTTGCATTTACTATCGCTGGTACAATTCCATTTGTTACCTTCTTCATCTTCAAAAAAATCTCTAACCAAGCAAATGTTGTTATTAACTTTCCTTACTGTGTAACAAATTTCATTCTTCGGAAATTTACTTTTTCTGGAAAAATTCTTTTGCTTGGGTGGTTCAAACTCACTAGGCCTATATTCAGACCACCGCCCTACTCGTTTCTTTGCTCAAGACGTTTATATTTTTTTCTTGTTCTCTCTTACAATCAAAAATAAAATGACCAGGAAGTGTACAATAGGTACATACCTTATCATTTGTGTTTCCATGCTTAGTCTCTGTAATTTTGTTTTGTTTATCGAAGGTGGCAGAAGCTTTATTTGGTCCATTTCTAGGTTGATTCATACTGGACGAATTTTTAAAATGAAATGTGGGTTTACCACGAGAATGATCTGAAAAAGCTATGTTAGTTGAATTAATACGTAAACTGTCCAATCCCACAAAATTTTGTGGCCTAGAAAAAAACTGTGCGTGAGCTCTCAGTGGGATTCAATTCCTTAAGAATAGTGGAAACTATTTCTAATTCGGATACACACAATCTAAGAAAGACTGCTGCTTACTTAATATCAGCAATATAATGAGCCAAAAACTCTTAATAACCCCGCAATCGGTTAAACCATTCTAGTCTGATGTTCACCAACAGTCTTGCTGGTAAGAAGTAAGTTATTAGATCTTCATTATTTTGATCAATAGTATAATTATTAGTAATGGCTAACGTTGTACGAACACTCAATGGGGAACGAGTGAATGGAAACACAATTTCTAGAATTTGTTTATCAGAAATATTTCCTTTTTGTTTAATTTTTACAAGTTCACGCAAAACGTTTATCAACTGTGGAATATTTAATTCATCGTTTCAGGAAATACTTCAAGTATCCTGTTGAGAGAATGTAGAAGTTTACCATACACTAAAGATGACTGCGAAGAAACACTGAGGAAAGGGCACTGATGAGTCATGTGAAGGGGTTATGGTTATGGTATTAGCACTGCTATTGTGTACTAGTACTACCCAAAGTAAATAACAAAATACCTCTGGGCTAATTACCTAATAAAAAATATACAACACTCGAACTGAGTAGCTTTAACTAGTGCGAGTATACAAAAATATCAACGCCATAACACTGTAAATAACTAACACAGGAGAAACACCGAAGCTTTTAGCAAAATAAACATACTGATAACTACAATTACGATGCACGCCGGCGCCTTCTTATCAGCTGTGTGTCTGCAAAGACACACGCCCACACACACACGCACACGAGCTCTACCGGACCTCTGCTGACGTCAAGGACAGCCTGCAATAACCGGCAAAATATCCACGCACGAGATAAGCAAACAAAGCCACGCGACGTAATGTAACGTGTTTAAACAATCATGCCTTAAATTAAATATACTAAACGTGCATTAATTATAACTTGGAAGCTTCGAACATTCAACACAGAAAAGTATTATTAAGTTAGGCCTACTAGGCGACATGTAAAAATTGTGGTAAGGTACCACTCAACTTTTTTTTTAACAAATGTTACTCAAATTAACACGCAATAACACAACCAAAGCTCTACTACCACTTTGCTACAATTTCTCGGTTACTGAATACAACAGTGGAACATTTCAATTACAGCAACCAAAGGTGTAATCACGTCACTATAGACAAAATCTGCTACCTAAATGATGGTTTATTGCGTGCTGGTAAACAGTGACATCAGAGACAATTATTTATTATTTATTTTAATTAACTCAGAGAAAATTTGCTTTCAATTAATAAGTTAAACAGGTATATTAAAAAAATAAATAAAACATATGCTCAAATGCCAGTAATTTTTATATAAAACTTTATTTACTTATTTACACAATTTTTTTAGTTATTAAATGCGCACATAAAATATACATTATTTCAGAAACGTTTACTTTCTAAAGAAATGGGGCCCCTTACAAATTAACTTTAAGTCAATAGTAAAATAAGACAATGAAATAAAATATGCTGCATTTTTTTCTTATTGAATCGAGTTTCTGTGTTGAATCACAGCAGGTGAAAAATAAAGCGAACAAGGCGCATTACCGCAGGTTGTGGCATCCTCAGAGCAGGATACTATAGTAAAAACAGTCCGTGAGGCGGCTACTTATCGCCGTGCTGAGGATGTCGAGAGACCACGCCATGGCCAAAACAGTCTGCCAAGTCGGCAGGGACAGGAGAATTTTGGTAGTGCGTCGGAAAACATGTAAACTGGAACTGAATCCGAGGCTGAGACTGGAACTAGAACTTGAACTAGGACCCTTAGTGTACAGAGGCAAAAAAAAACTACCCGGAAAAATTTAGTTACTGCTCGAGACTAATAAAAAGGAATGGGCCCTCACAGCGGTAACGCTTGCCAAATATGAGGGTGAAGAAATGCTACGTAGATAGCATCTTGAAGCTAGTAGTAGATTGTTGAAATTGCTCACTACATTTTCCAAAAATGCAAGCTATGGCGCATCTTCTATAAATACGTATAAAAAAAAAACTAGAGTAGCCCAAGAGTGACTACATCGTGAGTGAAATGTAGTCCATGTTACACACGTAAAACGCGTAGTAACACTCTCGCCCAGAAACACGTCTGGCACGCGCATATAACGGCGGCAAACCAACACCGCTAAAGTCCGCGTACATGTACAGGAGGCTTAAAAACTCTCAAGAGATGGCACGCGAGTGTCGGAACTGCCAAAAAAGAGCATTCGTTACTGGACATAAAACGTATTAAACTGATTGAGACTGACTCTACAAGCACTGAAAGCAGCACTTTTAGCGAACAGCACGGGGGTCGGGGGATGGTACAAGGTCCAATGTAAGCGTCGCTAAGCGTGGGATAGCTGCGTGAACAGCAGAAGTTATCATTACATGCGGCGTGAAATAAAACTCCGAAGACGTGAAGCTAGAAGTGAGAGCCTGGCCAAGGCAGCCAAGCCACTGGCAAGGCAGGCCCCATACGCATGTATGGCCATAATATTGTAGAACGTAAATTTTTAAAAATCCCCAAAAAGCAACAAAAATTTTATATGGTAATAAAATGAGAATATAAATTTCACTGATAAACTTGTTCTCCCTTAACAAACGATTGAATGAATATCAAATGAAAATATTAGGCCTAAGTTTAAAAAGTAAGAAAATTGAGGAAAACCTACAGACGGCACAATTTAAATGTTAAGTTGTATTCGGTAGTGCTCCGTCACAGTTTACAATGTCTTTTTTGGCCTCAAAAATTTCATTTATGCATTGGGATGCGGACAATATTGCTACAGGATCTCAAATTTGGAGAAAAAAAAGTTCCCGTGTAAGTATTTCGAGTTTTTTTAAATAAATATGCTTACATGCAGACAGTTTTCAGGGGTGTTGAAAAAATTATATAATTATATAATTTTACAAAATTGTCCTACATGCGCTCATTGGGCCAAAATACGAAAACACGCTTAACACGAGTACGATTTATCGCTGAACACTACGCACATTACAAATACTGTTTCGAAGACTTCAAATATACTTTTCATTACGTCGTTTAGCTAAAAATTTACAAACGCGATTTATAAGAAAAACTGAAACTGGGGATTTTTTTGTTTTATTTACAGCAATTTTTTTTAATACAAAATATTTTACTTAATGTGTTTATAAATGTTAGAAGTCCTACGTAGCCCGTGGCATCTGATTTCAGAGTACGTTATTACATTTCATGAATTATGTTGGTTTTCAACTCTTAAAATGCCATTTGAAAAGTACTATGAGTGATAAAAAAATGTTCCATATGAGGAAAACGTTATCACAAAATACCGAGAAAGTTCTGACCTGTAGGCTAGCCTCGAATAATACCTGTATATTCAAGCAGACAACGGTTGCTCATTGGCTGATCACTGACACAGTCATACCACATGACTGCGCTAGTGTTTAGTTACTTTTTTCATTGTTGGATCAGCGCCCTCCAGAAGGTGTGAAGTAATTCAAGGGCGAATTGATAAAGTGACAAAAACTTACAGTTGTTAAAATTATAGCTTGTGCTCAAAAGAAAACGCGAATTTATCAGGTCTCTAGTAATCACTTATAACTAGAGACGGTGAAATTTCGCGAATTCAATGACCTGCATGTTAGAATCAAATATCCTTTGCATACTCAAGCCCTGTCTATTCGTTCATAATCTACTGTTCCACTGAGTAGCAGCTAGTGCACTTGAGTACGCATAGGTAGAGACACTGGAAAATCGCGGGAATAGTTGACTGTTTGCTAGGCTCCAACGTGATGTATATAACACTGAATGTTTAGTATCAACATTGGCTATCGTTTATTTGTAGCATTTTTTCTCTATACAACAGGCCCAGTTAGAACTGCACAGCGTGGACACACAGCGTGTGTGATTTGTCCCAAAACTGTTCATACGTGTCACGGATAATATAAATACAGTTTATTGGAGACTATTTTAAACATTTGCGCGATTTTCCAGTGTCTCTACGCATAGGATATTTGATTCTAATACTCAGGTCATTGAATTCGCGAAATTTCACCATCTTTACTTATAACTACGGCCACGATTTTGTCGCGAAAAGATTTTTGCCCCACTTTGTTTCAGTGACTCACGTGCACATCGGCAGTTCGGTTTCAAGGTTATTGGCAGCGTGTCTTTGTTCAGACACGCTTCTCATTCGACTGTACCAATCAGAATAAGATTACTGTGAGTATGTACGTCTGTAATTTGCCAAGGCGAGTGAGAGTAAAATCATCCAACCACAGACGATGTATCAGAGCTGCAGGTGTGCACATGACGCATCGGAACCGAATGTTGCAAAAATCGTTTCGCCATAAAATCGTGGCTCTACTTATAACGTCCAGAAAAGTAACGTTCTATACGAATATAAAACTATGAATTTCGCACACTTGAACTGAGTTAAGGGGTTATAATGTGTATTGTAAAGTCGCATGGCAAATACAGATATACGTTTATTGCAGCTGATGTGGTTGAATGTTTCCGAACACGTCCACAGAAATAGAGAATTACCAGATACTGTGGACTGCTCTTCAGTTCTAGTACCTTTGCCCTCGGGCCATGCAGATGTATTGGGATTCCAGGTTTCATTGGCATTTCAAGTCCGCGGTATTAGCCGCTCATGGACCATGCTATTCCGTGGAGAGAGATTGTGATCCTCGGTGAAGGGAGTAGAGAAAGCGGCGGATTTTCATAAAGGCCATTATTAGCTAGGATCATAGGGAAATTCCAGCAATAAGCTGGCTGGCTGCGAGGAAAATGAAGTGAGGTCGGGGCACAGAATGCATAATATTGCTGAAGCGGAATCTCCATATGTGTAGAGAAGTAGCGTCGTAAGAGCCTGCATCAGGTGATTTCTTTTGATCATTATTACTATTCGCACCGAGCGAGGTAACCCAGCAGTTATATTTTGAACTGGAATTCGGGAAGATCCTAATTCGATTTTCGGCTCCGGTCATGGTTTCCCGAAATTTCTTCGGGCGAATGTTGTAATCGCTCCTTATCAACGGCCATGGATGCTTCCTCTGTTAGTTACTTCCATTGAATTAAGTTGTGCGCCACCGTCTCAAATGACCTCGCTATCGACGAAACGAAATACCCACTTACCGTACAACTGTTGGTAAACTCCATTTCATATAAGTTTGGATACATTTGACAGCAACTTATTGGCAACACTTTGTAATATTTTGTTATTTGTGGCACTACATGTGACAAACTTTGCAGTATAAACGTTGAAATGGACATCTCAGGTTCATTTTAGAGCTAAAAATGTCTTGCATCGTGCAACAAATCACAAAATATAAAAAATTATTGTCCGTAAGTTGCTGTCAGATTTATCCAAACTTAGATGAAACAGAGTATAGCTAGGTATTGGGCAATACTAATAATTGTGTAATATGTAACAATAAATAAAATAAGTAAATATTGCGTTTGGGGAGGGTAATCAAGGGCAGGGCATCACACCCCATATTAGACTGACTTCTAAACAAATTTTACGAAGTGGGAAGCAGTGTTACATAACAATCCGTGCTGTAATTTTACTGAACATTGTTCTAATACAATGTGCGAGAAGTCTAAAAAAAGGGGAATTGTATTACCTGTTTCTTACGATACAGAGTAAAAATCATTCTTACGATACAGTGAAAAATCATTTGTTAACGGACTTAGATGTCGATTTAAGATGCGATAAAGACAAATATTACAGATTCTGATCACGATGTAAACGTTATAAGTAGGGTTTAGGTAATACAGCAGTAGGTATAAGCATTTTTATTCTTGCGTAATGCCAACACTCCAGTGTTAGCAGTACCCCAAAAGGCCTACGCCATACAGCATTCAAATTATACACTCTGGTTAATCACAGTATACAAATCAATATTCTAGAATTGTTATTCAAACTGCTTGGTTAAATATTACGTGAACGCACATGTCTTTCTAGTAGTAATATCAATAATCTATATTTCTCAAACTAATAACATATACAATGCAACTGAGGGGCTTAGAATGAAAGTAATTTTGACAAAAAAGATTAATTGCTTTTAAATATAAAATACATCGCCCGGTTTTTTAGTACTTGAATTTCACTTCGAAAATTGAGTAAAAAAAGGTATAATAAATGTAACAGAACCTTCGTTTAAAACATGTTCAATATGAACGAAAAAAAATAACACTTAATAAATGTGACTTACACCATCATCATTCTATAGCACCTCGATTATACTCGATAAATATTTTTGTCTACCTACATTGAAATGTTTACCTTCATCCTGCTTAAATTGACATAATCATATAAACTTTCAAAACTGAGCGATTTAGAGACGAGAACTGGTAGTAACCTGCAGGTTCGACACCACAAAATAACACTGACTGAACAGTTCCGCCCATTATTTGCTGAACAGGACCGTCTGTTTGTGGATTCGTTAACATGACAGCTTGAAAATAATCACACTAATACAGATTTTAGACTTCAGTAATTTCTTGTTCGAGAGTTATTCTTTCGAACAAGATGGTCATTTTGTTTTATTTCCGCAGGTTTTTTAGTCTGTCACTGCTGGAAATATACCAACTACCGTGACGCGAGGGAAGACACAACACTTAAGGAATTTTAAAACCATAATGTTAGAATAAATATTCGAAAAATTTACGATAGGATACTGTTATCGCTGGACATTTGTATGAGCCAGTAATGAGCTACGATTTCCTGTAATATGCGTCCATGATGCTTATATTGCAGTTATTAATGTTTACTGAAATTGTATTTATTAAGTTAATTCCTCAACGCTTTAACGTTAGTTCACTATCCTGTTATTTACTTTTTGAACTGTAATTAGTGATAATTATTGTAATTGTTTGTTATTAAATGATTGATCTTGGTCTTAGATGTAAGTCATCGTATGTTTCCGTAAAAAAAGGAGTAATTTAGGTTGTTTTTAATTTATCTATGCTATTAGCGGTATTGTCTTTGAAGCAAGGAATAGGGAAGTTCTCTCTGGGAGACCAAGCGGAGTGAACGTAATGGCTGGAAGGCTACGAGACATACTAATAACGACGACGACTTCGCCTTTCTGGGTCATTCCGAAGGAAGATCGTCTGGGTGAGCTGGATGCCCGTATTACCCGGTAGATAGAAGGACTGAGGCTTGCCTACTACAGAAGATTGGTAACGTCAAATGATCACGTTACTATTGTAGGGCCAGCCAGCACCGCCGTATTTTTTTTTGTATCAAGACTTGTTGGTTTACACACAGAGATCGCTGACTGGAATTCTGCAGTCTGGCTCTGCGACGGGGATTATCTAGTAACCTAGGTCTTAGGGCTTCTGTAGCTAGATATTTTTTTTTTTAATATTCCTCCCCAGTGTTTTTCCTTGCTCCACCGCCATGTTGAATGAATTTTGCAGTATATTGTACATAATTATTTCGTATTCCTGCTTCAAATTTTAACATTAATTAACGTATGCTACCATCTTGTGAATGTTCTGGAATGTTCACATATGATTAAGTATTACGTGCGATACTGTTATTTCCTGTCTGTAGTAATATTATGTTCCTTTAATGTAGGATTCTAATGTCATCTAGGAATACCTGGAACGGATCCACGCCATCTTGTTTGAATCCTGATATAATTTTCTGGCAATGAATTAAATGAATTTTAACTTAGTGTTGGTGTAGTTATTGGTTATTTCAAGTCTCATACATTCCAGTATAATTATTACAAAGTTTTACAGAGTGAGTCTATTTAACACAAAAACACCATATTCTTTAAAAAAAAAGTTTAAATAATCATTAAAGAAACGTTAAAAACCCGTATCACAGGCATCTTACCCCGAGCTACCTTATTTGTCGGTAGTCTTACTAAGTTTGTATTGAATACGTTGATAATTCGTTTCTGAAATGACCCCAATTGCGCCGTCCCAAGTTTTACTGACGTTAGACAGTACTGTAATACTGTAAAATATAAATGACATCACCAAAAAAGTATATTAAGCCACCTCAAAACCATATTGTAAAACAAGGAACTAAGAATAATTTTCGAGAATCCCGCTTTTTTTAGTGAGCAAAAAACCAGAGTGCTAAAAAGCAACGTACCAAACAAGGTGGCGCAACGGTAACACGTTGGACTAGAGTTCGGGAGGACCCGGGCTCGATTCCTCGGTTCCGGCCATCCTGATTTCAGATTTCCACATTTACTCGAAATCGCTCCAGGCGAATGCTGAGATGTTTCCTTAACAAAGACCATGGCCGAATCCTCTCTCAGCTCCTGTCATTATACCAAGTTGTGTGTCACTGTCTCTAATGACCTCGCTGTTAAAGACACGTAAAGCCTACTTATCTTACCTAAAAGCAACTTGACACATGATTTCATTCTGACTCTGAATTGTTGAGATTTTGTTCCTAGACTACCAACATGTTATAAGCTGTCTGTAAAGCTACTGTGTTTTGTTTCGTCTCATCGTTGTGTTGTTGGTTGTATTTCTGTTTCGTGTCTGATATCTACTATATTTTTGTTTCGTCTCATCGTCATGTCGCATGTTAACTTAGATGTATTTTCTGTTTTTTGTTATTTAATTTATTATCTGTTTGTTCCTTAGAGTAAATATAGGGTAGAGGGAGTATCCTCTATACGGCTGCATACGAAATTGTGTGTTAAACACGTGTCACATGACTTTAGTGAAATATGCGCGGGAAATTTGAAATAATATTGAGAGCCAAGATAATAATTGCTTAGTAATCACAACTATGTTGGGTTATTTTGGTACCTTATGAATTTATGAACTAAGGAGAGCATACTACCATATTATCGCACAGTATAATTGCGTAGAAATTTTAGAACGATAAATTTAAACAATGTTTGCCACGTCACTGTTTTCCTTAACCCAGCTATTTTTAGTAAAAAGTAAATATTAGCTACGTACTTACTAAAAGGTTTTGAACCGAGATTTTGGCGACACCACATGACTAAATATATATTCTGGAAGGTACGCCATGAGTTTCAAACACGACTGCATTTTTACGACGAGAAAACATAAATAAACGACACCAAACTCTCGAGACCATGTTGGACACACATTTGTGACGTCATTGTTCCCTCTACTATATATTACCTCTATGGTTTGTTACTTGTTTTCATTTGAACCCGATTCCATTTTTTGGAATGTTATGTTGTGCTTGTATCCTGTTGACGAAGCATACTCCGCTTATTTATGTTTTTTTTCTTATTTTTAGTTTTCTTTTGACAGTCATTTATTTCGCAATGTAGTGTGTCCAAGCTACTAAATCCAGTCATGCACTCCCATTGCACAGTTCTTTCAAAGATCATATGTTACAAGCAAGCCAACCTTGGCCATAGACGGGCTGGAAGCTGGGACAAAGGCACATGGCAGAGAAGGGTGCTGTGGGTGGCGTCAAGTGGAGGGAAAGAGTGGGTGTAAGTCGCCATTGTGGGCCGGCACCGCTCGGGGACACCTGCCACAATAGCTGCGTGGATTTCCAAGGATTTCCCCGACAATGCCCGCGGCGAGAGAATCGATATCACCTCGCGCGGCAATCTCCGGCGGCCGCGGAAGCAGGAGGGCTTATCCCCGACGTCCCGGAATAAAAGTAGTTGCTCGTCAATTCGCGGTGCCGAGAGAATTCGTGCCTGCTCCGCGCAAGAAAATCCAACGTATTGGGTTCTTGTTATAGCTTGTTAATTTTTGGATTTTAAGATAGGAATATCCATAAGCACGTTTATAGTGAACTGGTAGAGCGACGAGTTTGTACCGAACATATTTTTACACAATTTTGTTTCAATGTCTTCCGTGTACGTAGGCAGCTCTGCTTCATGATTATTGGCAGCGTGCATGACACGTCTGTAATTTGATTCCACCAATCGGAATAAGGCTATCGTGACACCATACGTCTGCGACTTTCCAGTAGAACCACAAGCCCAATGAGAATTCAAAATATCCAATCACTGTTAATGAAGCAGAGCTGCTTACGTTCATACAAAATCGTGTTTCTACGAATAGGCCATTGGCTTAATTTACTTTCGACGTTATTCACTGCAACTTAAATATGAACTTAAAAATATACAACAATAGCGATTGTGCTCAAATTCGGAAGAATTGGTATTATGGCAGACTACTATTAAGAGTAAGATATTGAGTGGACCTTTTCTGTACTAAAGCGTGAGGTACATATTTAAGTCGTTATAAATGCATTTTCAGAATTTTCTTCTATAAAACATCAATAAACAAGAAAATTAAGGATTTAATATGGCCCATTTGACCATAAGCCAGGACCAGCAACTGAAGGCAATTGGAGATGGCTACCCTGTTCGAATAAAAAAGCATGTAGTGTAATGAAGGCAGATGAGGAAACGCATTTCCCAAGAAAAAGCATTCATGAATACCGCGTTTTCCTTTTAAGAACTGTCATCCGAGAAATGTTCTAAATACGAAGCTATTTAAAACTCTTCTGTGAAATTTTCGTTCTATAAGGTTCGTCTAGTATACTTTAGTTTTTCTTCTCTATTACTTTGTTTGATTATAACTCAAGATATCGACTGCATTTACTGTTTGTATTGGGTTATGTGTTTTGTAACTATGAACAGAACACAAAACTGCGATTGTTTCTTATTTACGTACTCATACCTAAAGACCCAGAATTTGCGCGAAAAGATTTTTTCAAAAGCTTGTTTAGATGCCTTATGTGCACTTATGCTATTCTGCTTCTTAACCCGTGATTGGATGCTTTAGAGCTCTCGCGTATAGTGGTTCTACCTGTAAATTACAAGCAGACGTGTGGTGTTTCAGCATCTGTATTACAATTGGCGCAGTCAAATAAGTACATCTCTGCATACAGATACACTGCCAATAATCATGAAGTAGAGCGGGATATGTGGTCGTGGTGGATCAGCGGCGCCGACCCCCCATGGCTCAGTTGGTTGAGCGGTCGGCTTTGGTGCGGAGGGTTCTGAGTTCGATTCCCAGGTCTGGCTGGGTGTAAATTTGTGTTTGTCCATTTGGGTCTCAAAAATTGTCAGTATACAAATCGTCTCACGAACAGTACTGGGGTCACTCAAATTACGTCACATTAAAGGGGGGAATGTTTGGTGCAGCGGCGATGCGGAAGCTTCCGCATCGCCGCTGCACCAAAACTTAAAAAAAAAAAAAAGCGGTAAAACACTCGCCTCGCATTCGGGAGGACTCGGGTTCGATCCCCGGCTCCGGACATACTGATTTCGGTTTTCCAGGGTTTACCGAAATCAATCCAGATGAATGCCGGGATGGTTCCTTCAACAGACCCTGGCCGACTCCTTCCCCCCCCCCCCCCCCAACGCGTTCCTCTACTAAGGCCTTTTTCTGTTCGAAAAAAAAAAAAAAAAAAGACAATGAAACCAGACCTTGGTATTCGAACCATACATGTTCGTCAGTCTTGGCTGTTGTTACGGTGCCCAAGCAGGTTATTTATTTATTTTTTAATTTATGTCTGCTGGCAATACTAAACGCGAAGAGTACGAACGTTAACATTATTGAGCCCTCCCGAGTCTATTTTAGAAGATATATTATTTTCAGAGAACCTTACATGTGTACCATACATACGATCACGTGTCAAATATTCTAATAATAATGGTTAGGAAATTATTATTTCGCGGATTCAGTGACCTGCATGTTAGATTTCACTGTCCTATGCATACTCAAGCCCCGATCATTTGTCCAGTAGCTGCTACTCACTGAATCATCAGGCAGTGAACTAATAGACTGGCTGAGTATGCATAGGATAGTTAATCCTAACATGCAGATCACTGACCTCGTGAATTTTCCTTTCCTTAATAATGAAACTTCCTTTTGGTATTCGACAAACAGAATTTTTTCTCTAATATATGTTTGTGAAAGTAATGTACTAACCAGATAATTTTATTCTTTCTTTTTTGGGGCAGTACTGGTTTTCCACGTGATCAAACCGTACTGACTACAGTAAATTTATGTAATTATATCCTAAATAAATTTTAACACGTGCCTGCTTAAAGATGGGATTATGCTCAGCCTTAACATATACGAGATTACAGCATGTAACCACGTTGGTTACAAAGGTAATAATATAAAATACATAGTCATTACAATGTCTTAATTGAGACCTGATGTTAATCCACTGCCACTTCAGCGACAAGCGACGCAATTACGAAGTTGCTGGAAGTTAAGCAGAGTTAGTCTATTTCCCTACGTAATCCAACTAGATTGAATTCTAATGTAATCGTAGTTCGCTTTGGGAACGTTCAGAGACAAAATTGTAACTTTTAAGACTTCGTCTAAAAATTTTCACAATTCTTGCCTTTTCAGGCTTGGGGATACTAGAAAACAGATTACGTAATTAGGTAAGGTTTGCCCAGTAACAGCGAAAGTTTGCTCAGCATTTTAATGCTTAGAAGTTTTTTGTTTTCTACAATTTTTACGCCTACATACATCGACTATGAATTAATACTTTCCTGATACATTCATATCCTTGTAGATCTCAATGTTGGTTTTTTTTGTATTTATCTATTTGCGTAACTTATTTGTAGGGATAGGAAAAATTCCCGAGTTCAATGTTCTGCATGCTAGAATCCAATATCCTACGCATGCTCAAGACCCTTCCATTCGTTCGTTGTCTGCTGTCAGAATGAGTAGCAGGTAATGGACAAATGGTAGGACTTCGGTATACACAGGATAATGCATTCTAGCATGTTGGTCGTTGAACTCGCGAAATATTCCTAGCCCTACTTAGGCTATTTGGTATTTTTTTTGTGCTGTGTCGTTATTTCGTTTTACTTATTTCCGAGAATGGAATCTTTCAATCTGAACTATTACAAATCTTCCATTAAATTATATTTAAATGCTAATCACAGCAGGATAAGCACTTTTAAAAAATCTATACATTTTCATTTATTTTTCCCTTACATGTTTTAAATTCTAACAATTTGTGTTACAACTACTGTAAACTTCCAACCAAAACTTTCTTTTCCGCAAGAAAATCTGGGATGGGACAAAGGAAGTGTTTTATATAGAGAGTTTCACCATATTAACACATCAGAGTCTATGTCCGAGTATATCTGGGGCTATGCTTCTATGGAATATTTTCTATCCCTGAAGAAAATAAACTGTACTTGCAATGATATCGTTTAGTACTCTCACTAGTGTTCATTTTAACAGTAGCAGAGCGCTACAGACAAGTCTATACTCAAGTCCTTATAAATAAAAATTTTTAATTTAATAATTTGACACGATAGCTTCTAAATCATATTGCACATGTTACAGGCTCTCAAAATGCAATAAAATATTTTTTTCCGAAGTTTGAGGGGTTTTCAAGGTGTTGTAATTTAATTTTATTGATAATGTTGCAAAACTACGGAAAAACTATTTTTTTCCATATACTTTTTAAACATAGTAATTAATATTTCCACATAACTATTATTAATTAAACAAAAAAGTATTATTCATACACATTATTATATATAAATAAAGTGTTTATTAAAGTCACAGCAACAACATCAATCAATTTATTTAGTATATGCAAGTCTTGCCGCCTAAAATAGTGGTTACTAATTTTACTTTCAGGTTATAATGAAATATCAAATAAAACTTTAAACTCAAGACATACAGAACTTCCATGCATTTTCTGTACTAATATCAATGTTTTAATTATTATTGTGTGCTGCACGTCAACATAGTATTATGATCGAATAAAAAAATTCTAATTTTAATTCGAAATAAAGAGAATCCTATTTTAGCTATCTTAAATATTTTTTTATAAATTATTTAGCTCTCTTTTTATAAAACTTTCTTCCTCTACTGATTAATAAAAAATCATGGTAAAATAATACAGTGAAAATGATTTTAACAGCGGCTTTAAATCTTGCAGTTACGTCGAGTGACTGATTATTCGCCTAACCTTGAATTGTACTTTCCACTCTAATGCGTTTCACACAACTTCAACGAAAAATTTGCGTGTCTAAAGCGAAAATTATGGTCGACCCACGTCCGCGCGACTTTAAGAGCCTGCGACTTTGAAAAATGGATTGTCCTCACGCCATAGTTTTCACGCTGCCAGGCACCTCGGCTGCGAAAGCCTTATCGACATGCAAGAGTACCTCCGGCAAATATAACCTCGCACGAGTTTCGTTTGTTCTTTTTTTTCCTTCGTATAAACATGCAAGGACCAACCAGGAGGTAGGAGGGGATAGGCAGGTTTTTGATGTGACTTCTGACTTGACGGGTAATAACTTGCGTGGTAGTAAACAGTGGGGCGCTACTGTGCTGTTCTAGTGAGCTGAGAGAAAAAGGAGTTTCCGCTGTTTTATATTCAGCTGGCACTTACTCTCAGCTCTTGGCGTGACACGGCTGTAAAAACAATCCGTGACATTCGTGCAACGCAGTATCCAGGAGAAAACCAAGATCATTGCCGAAATATACCTTCACCGATTTGGTTGAGAAAGCTGCAGTCGTACAACGAAATAAATGCCATATAATTACCTCATCTTTAAGAGTTATTGCTTGGCACGTGAGATGTGCTGTGGCGAGGTACAGAAAGTATTTTATATTGTATAACTATTTAAATTGTTTCCAATGAGTTTATCTACGAAAAGAAGATACACTTCAACTGTGTCCTTATGGTTTCAAAAAATGCCGTCCGCTAATTAAAAATGTGATTTCCTAGCTCCTCAAAAGAGCTAAAAATGACTTTTTCACGTTTCTGTAGCTGAGAAAATATGAACCGTAATACGAAAACTAGACCATAGAAACCTACATTGACCTTTGCCACATGCTTTACACAAATAAAATAAAAGGTCATTTCTTGAAGTCCAATTAAAAAACGGCTTGTACCAAAACACTGCGCGCTAGTTTAGTACTCTGCGCCTAGAGGCAGATAATGGACAAATGGTCGAGCTTCGGTATACACTGGGTAATATTCTAGCATGTTTGTAGTTGAGCTCGCGAAATATTCGTAGCCCTATCTATAACATATCCGCGACTCTATGAATTGAACACGCATATCCAATCGGACTGCACCCGTGATAGAGGATGAAGTGAGTATGGATAAAGTTAGTTTTACTACTGGTTAGAAAGATCTATGTTTAAAGTTTGGCGTAGGAAAAAATTCTGCCGCTTGAGCGCTGGCATCGGCAAAAGGTGTGAACTGATCAATCAGAAAGCTTTCCTGAAATTTTAAGTTACATGAAGATAATAATTTGAAAGCCAAAATTGGTTTGAGTTCACTTTAAAATGAAATTAAATAACTTCTTTCTCTACCACGCATTACTAAAAATTAATTTTACTACGTTTTCGCATATTAATAAGTACGTTAGCGATTGCATTGCAACTAGCGGCAGAATTTTTCCCTGTGCCAAAATCTCCCATAAAAACACATTTTCTTTCCATGCTGTAGTAGAATAAACCTTAGTATGTAGCACGGTCGTATAAGAACAGGTCTGGACACTCGCCTATCTACCGATGTATTTTGCTTGACCCCCTTGTTGTTTGGCCGTAGTTCACCAAATTACCTAGAGTGTTGTGCGTCTTTGGTGTTGCAATCAGGGCGGTCGGGCTCAAACTCCGCCCACTTTTCTCCAGTGTCTACATTATAAAGTAAATATATAGATTGCTGGGGCCACGCTTTAGGATTGTGAGCAAAGGAAGTATTTCATAAATTTATAAAACAATACGTTTTGGTAAATTGTTTATATGTAAAATGTAACCACTGGAAAAAAAGTGGGAGGGAAGTGGGCGGAGTTTGAGCCCGATCGCCCTGATTGCAGCGCCAAAGACGCACAACACTCTCGGTAACTTGTTGAACTGCAGCCAAACAACAAGGGGGTCAAGTTTCCAGGCGAGTGTCCAGACCTGTTCTTTATACGGCCGTGTTATGGAGCGGTGGCAGAGTGTGAGAGCAAAGGGACTGCACTGACTCGAAAAAAAACCGCCCGCAAAACATCGTCGTCCACCATGTTTCCCCCAGGCGAAAGTCGGAGGCGGCTCAACCGGAATTCGAACCAGGGTCACCGAGCCTACGGCACATTCTACCTATAGGTGGTTCGGAATAAAGTGAGCACTCAAAAAAGCCCTGCTAAAGTTCTATTTCCAAATAATTCGTATCCTTCCGCCCGTAATGGCTAACGACGGGAAATGTTTAACCTCTGTGAACACGTCACTTGATGGTTGCGCGCGTAAGATATATTGTGTAGTCAGTAGAAATCTATATGGTTTGTTTAAAAAAAGTTTATTAATTATATAAAATACAATTACGTCAATTTAGGTTGATTTTGTTTCAGTATTGTTGTATTTAAATAGGAAAATACACGGAACTATATTGCGTAATGTTGCTGCCAACCATACAAGCAAGGGAACTATAATTAATGTTGAATTATATGCAGTAACAACTAATAATATTTTTCAAAGGTAAAATTTTTAGTGCTCACTTTATCCCGAACGACCTATAGTATCTTCTACATTAATATGGAAGTGCGATGGAAAGTGCGACATGTTTCAATAGGCTACATTAACGCGTGTGCCTGGTGCGTTGCTAGTGCCCCATAGTTGGTATTCAAAAGGCGCCAAACTGACGCGTAGTAATGCCGTTGTACCACTGGAACTAAGGAACTTTAAGCGGAAAACTTGTCATCTTATCGGCATATGATCTACAACAAAGGGCCGCGGTGGTCGAGTGGTCAGACCGCTCGCCTTCCACCTAGGTGATCCGGGTTCGATCCCGACTGGTTTTCGCATGTGGGAAACGTGACGGACACTGTCGTTGGCTGGCGGGTTTTCTCAGGAAACTCCCATTTCCCGCCTCTCCCATTCAGTCGCTGCTTCACGCTCATCTCACCCTCACCTCATCCATTCTTCGGGCTGGAAGTGCGACAGGCATGTCTCGTTAGTCGAGCGGCCGACCTGCTATCATACACAATGTGGCTCTGCCAGAAGGCGGGAACATGTAGTGGGTTTTCAATCTACAGCAAAGTACACTTTAGAACGCTGTCAAATATATATTTAAAAAAAAAATGCTTTTGTGAATATAGCTGTGGGAAAAGGCCGTTATTAGCAGTGTTTGAAGGATCAGATGCAGTATTTACAATGGGCGTGATGTTTTTTTAAGTACTCGCAGATAAGTTTATTGTAAACAAGAAAAATAATTTGTGAAGTGAACGTAGATCAATCACTAAGCCGCTGCAACGTAATTAAAAATCCAGCTGTCAACAGATTATGAAACAAATGATCACCAATATGCCAGCGAAATTTAGGCCTAAAGAAAGGGCCGTGATTTTGGTACTGAAGTTCGTTTCCGTAGGGAACGTTGACGTTTACGGCATACTTATCTATTTATGGACAAGGAAAGGCAGGTAGAAATTGAAGACTTTATAATGTCCTTAAAAATTACGTTCACTTTAAATTTTAGGAAATTTCCCTCGCAAATGAAGCGCCAACGGAGAAACTAATGCAATCACATGAACTAAACCGGGTTTACATGATATGTTACCAGACGAAATTCGCGAGCATTTTCTCCCCTAATGAGAAAAGTTTTATAATCGCATTAATGTCGCCAGTAGAAAGAACGCTTATTCGTGACACAGTGTTTCAAGTATGGTACAACTTTGTGCGACATACGTAATCAACTTCCAGGGAACCCTCAACATGACTTTGTTTTAAACGACATTCAAGTCTTCCCGCATGGCGCAATACAGCGCTAATTGACAGAACTCGAATCATAGCCTAAACTAAGAAATTAGCTTTCAAAATATAATTTTTTCCATAATATAAAATTAATTTTTATTTGTTTGTTCGTCTTCTATGCGTTACTATAGGTATACCATTCATCTGACTGCGACGAAACTTTGACGAGTGAGGGTTGTTTGCTTTTATATATAAAAGGTTTCTGCCAAAATAATGAGAAGACAAGGGGGAAAGTAGGGGTTAGAAGGACCGAACAGGGTACCTGAAAAATGTAGTAAAAAAAAAACTTTGAAAAAGTGTGCATACGCCTGTCCAGGTTTCTCTAAAAGATAATTGGGGTTGGGGAAGGTGTTATAAAGAGTAGAGCGGCGGAAAGTTATACCCAGCAAATTTAATGGCCATGGAAACGTATGCCTGGGCAGCTAGTATCAAATAAATTTTCATTTGCAGCCATCAGATTTCTAATTTTCTAAGTAAATAACTGATGTACACTCGTAAAGTACAAAATTTAAAATTAAATTTATAAATTCTTGCATTAGATTGTTTAAAAATTTTGAACAGTAAGTCAATACCGTAAGCACGCGGCACATTAAGTTTTAAAATATGCATAATTTTTAACGTGAAGTTATCGTCACACACATTATAATTTTGCAACAAAATATACCATATGCCGGCGCGTGGGTTGCATTTCCAGTATTTTCAGAGCACTTTGAAACAAACACACACACACACATATATATATATATATGCATAGGATATTTGATTCTAACATGCAGGTCATTGAATTCGCGAAATTTCACCATCTCTAGTGATGTTTCATCAGTCTCTATTAGTATTCGAGCATCGACAGTCGAAGATAAAGCGCACCCGTCAAGAGTCTCGGGAATTATGCACATTGTTTATTTCTTCCCGTGTGAAATGTGCCCCGTAGGTAAACTAGACGTAACAGTACAACTGCTGATTTTCATTTAACCGAGAACCTAAATGAACATATTTTTGCTTAAAGGATGTAAGAATCAAGCCCTGTGTGTAACGGTCCCTCCTCGTGAATCACTTACAGAGTCACTGTTCTTTCTTTGGAATGATTTTACTCCAGCTTGATTTAATTCCTTACATGCTCACCTGTAGCTTTGCTTCTTGGTTATTAGCAGCGTGTCTTTGAGTAGAGACACAGACTAAATAATATTACAGAAGTGTAATGACGTGGCGGCTCTTTTGATACGAGTGATCCTCGCCGCTTATTGGCTGCCGGCTGGCAGGATAGCCGCCTTACGCTGATTGGCAGTAGGTGTTTCCGCCATGTTGCTGGCCAGGGAAGCCATTTTGCTGGCGTGTGTGATTGAGTTCGCCGTTCTACTGGCTATTTCTCTTCTGTATTCCTAAATATCCTGTGGTAGAGGTGTTGCTTATTTATAATATACTGAGACATAATGCATCTGTGAATTGTGGGTAGAAACCTAAGACGCTCAGAATTTGAGACGTTCTATAACTAACCGTTGAGCAGAGCTGCATTTGTATTTCTAAGTCATCGAAACAAGATGGATCAAAATGCTTTCCGCCAAAATTGAGTGCTTCAAACCGTTTCCTATATTTGCTAGATTGCCACGTTCATTTAAATTTTATTAAAATAGTCTTTAATTCTCGTCAACAGCGAGGTTATTCGATACAGTTACACACAAAGACAAGAACTAAGACATGATTCGACTGTGGTCATTTGCTAATTATTCATCCCAGCATTCATCAGAAGCGATTTCGAGAAACCACGAAAATTCGATATCAGGATGGCCGGAGTCAAGAACCGTATCCATTCCTCAAGAATGTTTGTTACCGTCGTGCCACCTCACTCGGGGTTCCCACGTTGGTGAACGCGATGCCCTACTAGAGACATTTACGTCGTGGCTAGAGATGATGGTATATCGTGAAAATGTTTTGTGCCAACGTACCCTTGAAAACATTGTAGTTTCTTGTGACACGTATTATTGGTAGGGCCCGGTAGTTCTCACGAAAATATTTTTGCATCACTTTGTTTCAGTGCCTTACGTGCGCTCCTGTATCTCGGCTTTGTGGTCAGTGATTGGATGCCTTAAGGGCGTTCAAGTGGGGAAAAATTCATAATTTTATATTTGTATAAAATAGTGTTAGTTTTGTAGACATTACTTCAGAGAACAATAATATCTAACGGAAAAAAATTAGCTCATCTAGTTTTCCCGTAATGTCACTTCAAAGTCAAAATTTGCATATTTTTACTTCATACAAAACTTGAAAACCAGTAAATATAATGAAATGGAAAAAATCTCATCAAAACTACACGTCACCGTCTACGGCTTGAAGCATATACAAACACATTATAAAATATTTCTGTGTTTAA
>PNEQ01113786.1:7081-19599 GCA_003012365.1 Medauroidea extradentata
CCATTTGCCATTTGGCCCCCCCCCCCCAAAATATGCCAGGGGTCATGCAAGAGGCAGTCGTGCCTGATGAAACGTGGCAACCACCCAGCATATTCCGCCAGACAAAGCGATGGCGAGCGATCAGCTGTTTGACTGCTTGACCTCGTCCGGTGTCCTGACTGTAGCTCGCTCCCCTTATGCTGTGACATCGAAGTTAGACACGGCCCGGCCAAGCCCGGCGCAGCAAAGCTAGACACGGCCCGGCGCAGCAAAGCTAGACACGGCCCGGCGCAGCCAAACTAGGCACAGCCCGGTGCAGCACGGTTCTGCAGCTGCAGTCAAGGTTAAAGCTCAAGCTGGCATACGCACACATGTTCCAGCGGCCAATGGGCCATCACTTTTACCAGTACAGTTACATGAATTGCATTTTGTAGTGTCGCTGCGAAAATGTACAAATTTTTAGAATATTAATGTGCTTGTTCTTGTTATAATTTAATTTCTGGCACAATGGACAAATTTGTGACTAGATGTAAAAAAAGGTTCAGGATGTGGAGGAAAGTCCACATTTTAAAGAGTGTGTCAGTAACGGGACGGGGGCACCAGTGTCCGAGACACCGACATTTGGGAATTCAGCTCCAGGTACATCTTCATCTTCGCCTTCCTTAGAGGAAGCATCTCTTTCTCTTCTAGTCATGAAGGCAGAATTAGAAGCTGCAGCAAAGAAACCGAAGAGACGTTTTAACCCCGACTGGAGGCGAACATATCCGTGGATTCTTTACGACCAGGTAACAGATGTTATTCTTTGTTCTGTGTGTAAAAAAACTTTTGAGGAAAATCGTTTCCAATTCTCGACTAAAAGAGAGATGACTTTCATTAGTACTGGCTTTTGTAACTGGAAAAAGGGTACTAAAAAACTTAAAGTGCATGAACTTTCAGCATGTCATAGAGAAGCAGTTCTTAAATGTAAATCATTGGAAAAAGGAATCAATGTTTGTACACAGATGTCTGATGAGAAACACAGGCAAATGATGGTAAATTGTACATGTTTACTAAAGTTATTATCATCGCTCCGGTATCTGTGTACTCAAGGTCTTGCTATTAGAGGCCACTCTGACAGTGATAGTAACTTCTGTAACCTCCTTAAAATACGATGTGAAGACTCAGATGAACTACAAATGTGGCTTTAAAGAGAGTCTTACACTTGGTGCAGTCATGCTATACAAAATGAAATGATTGATGTGATGAGCCATACACTTCTCCGAAAGTTAATAACAGAGGTTCGGAACTCTGTATATTTTGCAATAATATGTGATGAAACAGCTGATGTTAGTAGATAAGAGCAATTTTCATTTTGTTTAAGATATGTCACAGATTCTTTACAGATACAGGAACTGTTTTTTGGCTTTTACGAAACAGATAGTACAACTTCTATGGCCTTATTTAATATTATTTGTGATGTGCTCGCTCACTTTTATTTGCCCATTGTAAATTGTAGAGGTCAATGCTTCGATGGTGCAGCCAACATGTTGGGTGTGTATAATGGAGTGCAAGCAAAAATATTAGGCGTGGAAAAAAGAGCTTTATATGTACACTGCTTAGCACATTCATTGAATTTAGTGGTACAGGATACCATTTCATCAATCCCCAAATGCAGGGATGCACTTAACATGGCCAAAGATATTGTTAGTTATGTGCGAGACTCCCCTAAGAGACTAGCATTTTTTCAGTCTATAAAATGTGATGACACACCTCACCTCCGACCACTGTGTCCAACAAGATGGACAATAAGATATAAGTCAATTTTGTCTATCCTTTCTAACTATACAGATCTCATTGAATTTTTTACATCAATTTCAGATAGTGATTCAACCGAAGCTGGATCTAAAGCTGCTTCATTTTTAAGACTTATGTGTTCTTTTGATTTCTTCTTAACTCTTACAGTTCTTGTCAAACTATTTGGTAGGATAGACACTGCAAACTGTGCCCTGAAAAATAAATCGCTTCACTTGGAAGAGGCTCATAGATTGATTACGACCCTAAAAGCGAGTATTCAATTTTTGAAAGGGTGTTTCTGTGAAATCTGGTCTGAAGTAACAGAAACAAAACCTGCAGTTGTTCATTCACCTACTTTACCCAGGCGGAAAAAAATTCCCAAGAGGTATGACGATTCTCAAGATAATTCAGCAGACCAATTTGATTCAGTAGAGCAAAGGCATAGGTGTCTATTCTTTGAAATAATAGATAGTGTTGTGAATCGTTTTGTGTCGCATTTTGAAACAGAATCATACAAATTCTTGTTAAAACTGGAGCAGTTTCTTCTAGGAAGTGATACCAACAAAGAAGAAACTGTGCAATTTTATAAAGATGACATTGACACTGATCGTCTTTTGCTCCACAGAGAAATGTTTCATAATCTCCTGCAGAATGAAGGGAAGTCTGTTGAGAATATCGAAAACCTAGTTCATCATTTCAGGCAAGATAGTCATTTAACAGTTTTGCTATCAGAACTCTTTTAAGTTTTTGAAAATAGTGATTACAATTCCTGTGTCTACAGCAACAGCAGAGAGGTCTTTTTCTGGGCTTAAAAGACTGAAGACATATTTGCGTTCAACAATGGGACAGCTGAGGTTGAATTCTGTTAGCCTTCTAAAAATC
This sequence comes from Medauroidea extradentata, assembly GCA_003012365.1. Taxonomy (NCBI): domain Eukaryota; kingdom Metazoa; phylum Arthropoda; class Insecta; order Phasmatodea; family Phasmatidae; genus Medauroidea; species Medauroidea extradentata. Next base: position 9,716 of record PNEQ01113786.1, read on the forward strand.
CACAAGGAGGTTGCAGCAGCATTAGACTTGGATGAGGTAGCAGATGATTTCATATCAAGGAATGAAACCAGAAAGTGGACATTCCTTCAAAGAACATTCTCATGCAGAGACAAGTAATCTGCAAGATTTTGTGGCTACATAGAAGAGAACATTCCTTCAGAAAAGGTACTTGTTAACATGTGATTGTCTTCTCTTAAGACACCGACATGTATATAATTTTTGAAGTCGCAAAGTCTTTAAATCACAGTAAAGTTATGTAAATTAATGTCATTCTTCATGTTATTTTAATATGTGTTACTAATTTTAGTATGCATCAATGACTTGGAATTGGCAATGGTATGTTTAAAATTTTTTATACAAACAATTTTTACCTAAATATACATAAAATTTTGCACTCGCAGTATAGTAAAAAAAAGGGCACAAAAAGAGCTTAAATAGCACCATTTTGCACCTTAAAATCCAAATTTTTCCGGGGGAGGACCCCCGGACCCCCCACTTTAGGCTTGGGGTCCGGGTATCCTCCACGTCTTGTGCCCCTTGCCCCCCCAATGATAACTAGAAGTCGCACCACTGCCTTGAACACTATATAATGTTATGAATACAGTACATATTTATAATTAGAATGTAAAATGAAAACACTGTTAAAGGTAGCTACTAAGTATAGATTTGATATATTCCTATTAAAATTTTATACTGCTATTTATGTGAGCGCAAAACAACATACACAATATATGTTTATTACTGTTGGGTTGATTGAACTGATGGAAAAAGGGGTAAGGAAAGGAGAGAGGGAGAAGCAAAACACCCGGGCGAAGGAAAGCCTAGATCAGTCTCTGTATATTGGTAGGCCTGAATAAGGAAAGATTCCAATGCTAGTCAAGTACAGTAACTCCAGCCAATGCATGTTTTATTATTTTATGCAGTAGTAACCACACAGGCTAATGCGAGTACTAAGCTGAATCATTCAACTTCTACTGCTGTTGCACAGAAGCAGCAAAGCCAACAATATAAATAAAATCATCAAGATGTTGCTAAGATTGCACAGTTGAAAAAATGAATTAAAAATCCCTAGATTCCCCCTCTTAGTTTTCCTTACTCTATGCAATCAATTACTTCAGCTTGAAAAATGTTACAATAGGCCCATAAACATAACATTCACGCTCCTTTAGACTATTTAAAATACAACAGAAATTCCAAACGTTCTAAGTGCCGAAAAGTAAATTTTTCAGGAAAAGCAAAAAAACAAATAGCTTAGAAGCTTATGGACTTGTAACAATGCTATCTTTGACCTCCTCTAAAATCCAAACAAATGGTGGGAGGTACTTAGGACATATTGAGGTTATGAGGTTATCTGCATTGGCATATAAAACCATTTCTTCGGAAAAAGTAATTTTCACAAAAAGTGGCACTTAGAACGTTTGGAACTTCCGCTCTTCATATTTATATATATATATATATATATATATATATATATATATATAATATATAAACTTAGGCCTACCTTTTTAATCCAATTGTTCCAACAGAACTGAAATTCTTCTTTATCTATGTATCCATCCTACAAAAAAACGAAATCCATTATAATATGAAAAATACCTACTTCGAAGGTTCTGCCTTACTGGCCAAATTCTATTCTTCGAATCTTCTCTGATTTAAGCTCAACAAAATAAAAATGTCAAAACTGTGACAGCAAAAGATGTTTTATTTCTCCTACTGTACCAACATAAAAGTAATATATTTACACAAAATGGCCACACTTAACATTATACCTAATATCATACTACAACAGAACCCCTTTTTAACACCTCCTGTTTTTACACCTACTTTTGTGGTCCCATTTGCTGCTTTTACCTTATGATTCCAGTCTCCATTAAAGTTATGTTCATAACAGACTAGACAGCTTTAGTGAGACAATTAATTTTTTAAATACAGACAACTCCCGATTATCCGTTTTAGTTGAAGAGGTCAACACCGGAGAAGATAAAAAACCTGGATAGTTTCAGAGGCCATGTCACCTACCCGATAATATTGTGGCAGTGGATGGATGCGTGCGTGATGAGCAAATCTTCAGGTAAGGAAGAGGTAGAGTGAAGTAGTTTGTGCAGGGAAGAGAACATACGGCAAGACAAGGGAGAGAGAGAGAGTGACCTTCACGCGTCATTGCTGGGAAGGAATGTCACAGTCGACAGGATGGCGAGCTGCGTTATGTGAGACGAGTGCAATAAGACTGAAAAGTATTGATTGCTCAGATTCCCAAAGAACTAACCGTATTGAATTACTTAACCCACTCGCTTGCGGCTGTTTTCATGTGTAATTTTCTTATTCTTTATTCATTAATTTCAAGCGCACATATTTTTAATACAACAATAGAATTTATCACATTGTATGTGTCCTATGATGCGGGTTTTATTGAAAACATGTAGGTTGTAATTTCTTTATCTTGACCAATTTAGGGCAGGGTCTGCAATGCTAAGTTAGGAGGCAGACCTCGGTATTAGCCGGCTGTTCTACCTGAGAAACAATCCTGTCGCTAGAGGCCAGCAGGACGAATGGGAGATGATGCATGAAATGCTAATAGAGTAGTGCCGGAACAAAAGGATAAGGGAAACGGGAGAACCCCGAGGAAACCCACCGGGCAGCAGCTTCGTATGGTACAAAAGCCACAATTGGAAAATCCGGGTGACCCCGACGGTGACTGAACCCCAGTCCACTAGGTGACAGGCCCGCATGCTGGCGCTGAGCCACCGCTAGATATTGTCTCTCTTCCGACAACTTTTAAATGAAAACTTAGAGGTAACATTGATAAAAAGAGAAGTCACTGTAATATGGAATCTGCATACACAACAAATATGAATTTATTGTGCTAAAAGAAATAGACCCTGAGACAGAGTACAAACTATTCTACAGCGCACTACGTGCAGCACCGCACCCTGTAACACAGAACATGGTTAAGAGTCGGCCTGTGACACGAAATGTCCTGGGTTCGAATCCCATGATAGGTGTGAGAATGAATTTGTGTCTGTCTCACTGGTCCAAGAGTTGAGAATAAACTGTAATCTCTGTCTTGTCCTCGATGTCGAAGAGAGTCCGGAAATGAAATGAAATGAAAAAAAAAAAAAAAAGTGTGTGTGTAATAGATTTTTTGGGCTTTTCTGCCTGGTTTATAAAACCATAGAATACAAGAAATAAATAAAATAAAGGGGCAGGTGTAAAAATGCTTCGACAATGTCTGTAAATATTCCAGTATTGGGCGAGTCCATTACAGAATATACACGAAATTAATTATAAAAATTAAAAGTAGTCTGAGTTAGAAGTTTCTTAAATAATGTCATTCGATAAATATTTTTTGTGTGCTGGACACTTATTAGAAGTTACAAAACTTTGATAGACTGTGTTATGTTATAACACATACACATTTATTATACCTCATATACAGTACATGAAATCAATGTAGTACACTAAAAATTTTGAAGCTTTTTCATTTTGTTATTTTGAGTAAGAAAACTCGTTTAGGTAAAACCTTACTTATTATATAGCGGTTGTTGCAAATCACCATTGTCACTCAAGCCCATTTTTCTGTTAATAGTCAATTAAGATTCAAGGTACAGAAGTCAATTATCTCAGGTTTTTATTTACAATTAATTCAATGCCCATATAACTTAAAGCATTGTAAGTCTACAATAATTTAATTGGCGGATTAGCAACTTTGTGTTACCATGACATGGTTGCTATTAATCACAAAATAGCATTAATAAAAATACTCATCGCCAATTATTTTTTATGGAGGTTACTACTGTGTAAGTAGATGTTTTCAGGGTTTAGTGCAATAAAACTATTAAAAGTGCCATGTTTAAAGAAGCGTCATTATCCGGTCTATTGCGAGCGTTATTACGTCCACAGAGATAAATCCTTAAAGGAAGTTTCGTAGTAAACTTTCACAAAACTTGACAAAACATAAATAACTATTACATTTTATTTTAAACAAGCAAAATCACCTTAACAAAAATGGAATTGTGACCCAAATAATTGCATTACACAAGAAAATTTCAAGATACTTATTACACTAAATTATTCTTTATCATTGAAACTGTAACTTGTAAAGTTATCATTAATGCAGAAAGGCACAAACTTTCAATTAAAACCAAAGCCATCGTGTGACGGAAATATACATTTAATATAAATATAAATTTATAACAAAGAATATATGCACAAGGTCTAAACAGTTTCGTAAATCTGTATCATATATCAAATCAAAGAACACTACAATTGTATCAGTTATGCTTACGATGCATGCAAAATTATTAATGTTAACTGAAACACAAATAATTATACAGAACATTCTGCTAATTACAACCATACAAGCAGCAATGGGACTATAGTTAACGTTGAATTGTGTGCAGTTACAGCTAGTTGTATTTTTCAACGGTTAACATTTTAGTGTTCACTTTATCCCTCATGACCTATAGATAAACGTGACACTGTGAGAATTCAAATTTAATTATCAGTTCGTTTGACTGAACAAAAATGTGAATCAAAACATGTTTACTTCAGGTAGGAATGAAAATTATTGTTTTGAGAAACTAGAAATTATCATGTGGTACTATTTTCACATTACTTAGCTTTTACTTTTATCATGAAACCCTATTAGTGCGCACTTTTTTTTTCATCCGCTGACAAATACAGTATGGATTTGCTGGATTTTTTATAATCGTGCGACATAGTGGTTACAACTGTGAAGAATCTGCCATCTAAATGATCGTTCGCTATTTAAAATACCTTGACAACGTCCACGACATTATCATCAAAAATGATATTCATATATTTGCTACTACTTATCCTTCCTCATTTCTCATGATACCGGGTTATAAAATTATCAGATCAGACAGACAAGGGAAACGGTCTGGTGGGGGCGTCTGCTTTTACGTAAGCGACAGACTGAATGTTGAACAACTAGATATACAAACAATTGCTGGCATTGCAAGTAACACTACACTAGACACCTTTGGATAGAAGTTGCACACAAACGTCAAAAACTTGCAGTAGGCGTGTTATACGAACCACCAGACGTCTCATACAAAGAGTTAGATCAACTTGAACATGTTATGGAGTCCTTAGTCCATTTGTATGATAATATTATTAACGTAGGAGACATTAATATTAATATTCTTAAACCTACTTCTGACGACAAATTATCTCAACATACAAATTTAAACAGCTCGTATTGTCTCCAACCCGAATAACCTTGTTCAGTGAAACACTAACAGACTTAATACTGATTAAGGATGATGATACGATTTCCTACTGCGGACAAAACAGTACTCTTGGGTTTACAGACCACAATTTAATTTGTCTATCGCTAACTCTTTGCATTCCGATTACCAGTGAAACTTTTATTCAGGATATATCAAATATATCATGGACTGATATCTTCGCTGTTGATGCATTAGATGAGAAAGTCTCTTTGTTTAACAATACTTTAGCATTATTATTTGATAAGCATGCGCCCATTAAACACAGCAAGCCCAGAAAAAGACAGTCTCCGTGGTTAACAACTGCTATTCGCAGTAAAATTAAAGAAAAAGACAGAGCAAAGAAAAACTTTAGAGACTCAAAGCAGTCACATGATTTTACAACTTACAAAGAACTACGTAACAAAGTAACAAGTATGGTTTGCGAAGCGAAACTGCAGTTCTTTAATGATTTAGCGTGCGTACACCGCCGGGATACAAAAGAATTACGGAATGACTTAAAATATTTCCATGTCAAAGCGACTGTAAATAAATTTAGTCCAGATTCACTCAAACAACCAAATGAATTAAACAAATTTTTTGTTTTCTCTAGCACAATATCAAATTGTACCCTATCTGATAGCAAAGGTATACTTGTTAATACAGTAACAGTGGCAACAGAATTTAGTTTTTCCCAAGTACAAGATAGCGAGGTATATAAGTGCATTAACAGCATCAAAACATCAGCCATATGGGTAGATAAAATAGATGTAAACATGATTAAACTCTGCATCCCCTACTGTATCCCTGTAATAGAACATAATAAAACACTCTTTACAGTGTTCTGTTTTCCCCGCTAACTGGAAAAAATAAAAAATAATCCCAATGAATAAAGTCAGTAATCCTACAGAACTTAAAGATCTGCGCCCAATAAACATCTTACCTGTGATGTCTGTTTAAGTTAATGTGAGGAGATCACTAAAAATAAAGGAAGTCTCATTAGGCCTATCAACTAGTCTTTATTACAATTACTTCTCACTCAAGGCATCCTACATTACAACCACAACAACATCATCCATCACTATATATTCTTCTTCAGTCCTGCCAACCTATGCATAACCAATATACCACAACTCATTATAACTCCTTCAACATCTCCCCTTTTTATTCTATTTTTTTTTTACAGTGTTTCTCTGAAGCGCTGTGGCATCTTGCTCTCTCTACCACTGCGAGTTACTTGTTTGGCTAGAAATGCTAGATTTGGATCTTCACTAGTTTCCTGCTGTGCCTCTTCTTCACCTCCAGCTGTCTGTTCGACTGGAAACCCTCGAAAATCCTCTTCTTCACCATCCATCTCCTTCCCTTTCGATAATTGTCTATTTGAGGTTCTATTGTTATCTGCATGATCATCGTTCGCACCTCGTGAACTAGTCCAGTAGCACACGCTGGTCGCTGTCTGGCTGAAGGGTCCACTGTAACTCTTTCGCAAATGCCTCGTTGTGTATCTTAGAATAGTTCCATAGCTTGTTCTGACCCAGGAAGATCTAGGGGTGTCATGCTTCTTTATTATCTTACCCCTGGTCCATGGGTCTCTTTCCCCGGTGCTGACAAGCACAGTGTCGCCTGGTTGAAAGTGGGCCAAAGACTGTTTAGCCGTTTTGTTGTACCACGTTTCAGTTGTTACTTGGTTTTCCCTGGCTTTCGCTGAGACATTCTTTTGTACTCTGGGTTGTAAGTTGTGTGTAGTCATGGGTAACCCTGACCTGAGTGTCCTGCTCATCAGTAGTTGAGCTGGCGACGTATTCAGTGACACTATTGGTGTGTTTCTGTACTCACGCAGTAGGTCCCTCCAATCTCTGGATTCCGCCAACACTTTACTCAATAATGATTTTACGATGCCTACTGCCCTTTCTGCTCGCCCATTACTTTGAGGGTATCTGGGGCTTGATGTCACAAGTTTGCTATGTATTTCAGACACACATTCTCTAAACTGGTAAGAGTTAAATGGCACATTGTCGGAATATATTATCTTAGGGTTGCCATGAGTGCTGGTGGCGGTTTTGAAAGCCTGTATTACAGACGAGGCCGTTTTGTCTGGAATCTGAATAATCTCTAACCATTGTGAGTAATGATCTACGATCACTAGGTAACTCCTTCCACACTGTTCAAATAAGTCTGTTGACACCTGTTCCCATGGCAGAATGGGAATGGGTCAACTACAGAGTGTTTCCTTTTGTTTCGCTGGTTGCTGCTGTTCACAGATGCCACACATTTTTACATATGTGGTGATATGCTCATTTATGGCTGGCCAATAGAGAGCCTGCCGTGCTTTTGCTTGACATTAGTCTCTCCCACAGTGACCCTTATGTAATAGTTTTAACATCTTGCCCCTCAGTGACACTGGAATAACAACCCTAACACAGTCCCCATCTGCATCACTCATCAGCACAATGCCATCCTCTACAAACAAACAATGCCGGTGTTTCCAATACACTTGAGAGCGGTCTGACACTTGTGATGCACGTTGTGGCCAACCCTCGTAGTGATACTTCATTATGTCGAGCAGCACAGGGTCCTCTTGAGTTGCTGCTATCAGTTCCTCTCTGGCTCTCTCACTGAAAGGCAATGACTGTAGGGAGTGAACTACTTCTATTATGCTTGGATCCTCCATGAAAGGGTCTGTTAAATAGGCCCTGGACAGCATGTCTGCCACATACATTTCTTTACCTGGTTGATAGACAAGGGTGATGTCATATTTGTACAGCTTTAACCACATTCGCTTTAGTTTTGTGGAGCCTATCCTATGAAGTTCTTTTTACATCAGCGGCACAAGAGGTTTATGGTCAGTAATAACAGTGACTGGGTAGCCATACACAATGTTATGAAATTTGTGTAGTGACCATTGTACGGTTAACTTCTCTTTTTCAACCTGTGCGTAATTGACTTCACTTGGTGTCAGACAACGTGATGCAAAAGCAATTGGCTTGCCATACTGCATGAGGCAGCAACCTAACACTGAATGTGATGCATCAGTTTGAATAACTATGGGACTACCTGGGTTAAAATGTATTAATGTTGTTGCTGATGCTATTTTGCTTTTGATTCCCTCAAAAGCTGCTGTGTGCACATCTAACCACTTCCACTCTGTTTTCGACTTTTGTAGGTCTCTGAGGGGAGAAGCAACTTTCGCAAAGTCTGGCATGTATTCCCTAACATAGCTGAACATTCCCATGATTCGCAATAAGTCCTGTCTATTCTGAGGAACCTCTACTTCCAGGAGTGCCCTAACACAATCAGGGTCTGCTTGTTTCCCTTTCAGTGAAAACATCTGACCCACATACTTGACAGTGTTTTGTTTGTATTGCAACTTCTGTTCGTTGAATTTTACGTTATTGTCTCTTGCCTGCTGGATAACTGCTTCAACGGCCAGATCATGCTCACGTTCTGTGTCGCCAAATGCTACAATGTCATCAAAATAAACACACACATTGGGTAACTTACCAAAAATTGCTTCATTTTTCTCTTGGAAGCTTTCAGGAGCACTGCACACACCAAATGGAAGTCGCCGGAACCTGTAGACGCCGTATGGTGTTGTGAAGCAGCATTTCAAGCTTGAGTTCTCCTCCAATTCAAAGTGATAGAACCCGTCCTTTATGTCAAACACTGTATAAAACTTTTTACCGCACAGTTTGTCACTAATTTCGCTAAGTGTTGGAATGGGGTATGGTTTCCTTTTCACCACTTTGTTGAGGTCAGCAGGATCCAGACACAAGCGTAACGGACCGTTTGGCTTTTCTACTACTACAAGGTTACTTATTATGCACTCTGGTGTTATCTGATCAACTTGTGTTATAACCTCTTTTTTCTCCAATAGACCAAGGACTGATTTCAGTTGCTCATTGATCACGCGTGGTTTGCGTATGGCTGGTCTTCTGATCTGCTCTGAACAGGGTTGGATGACAATTCTGTACTGACCGGGATATTTACCTAATCCTTGAAACACGTCTTTGTACTTTGCTATAAACTCTTCTTTGGAGGTCAGATTATTTGTTTCATTCATGCAATGTAAGCGCTGAATCAATCCTAACTTCACACAGGCTTCAATTCCTAGTATTGGAACGGCTCTTGTGTCAATTACCAGAAATTCGAGACTTAACAATAGTTCCACCATGAGCACATTTGAAAGTTACGCAGCCCTCTGGAGTTAATTTAGCCCCCCATATGCTACTAAGGTTGCACCTGTTCTGCTCATTTTGCTGTCCTCTGTCACTCTCTTGAGCATCTCTAAAGGCAGTATGTTAACTTCCGAGCCAGTATCAAGTTTAAACTTAATTGGGTGACCTTTAACACTCACACTCTAGTCCACTCCTTGCGACTGACCCGTTCCACAGTTTCCACTCTAATCTGATCACAATAGAATGCTTCTCCCACATCATCGTCAATACTCAGTTCAGCAACCCTTGAATGCTACGTTGTTTAGCCTTCTGACACTGCTTGAAGAAATGGCCCTTCTCCTGACAGAACATGCATGTTTTTCCAAATGCAGGGCACATGCCAAACTTATGGGATCTACCACACTTGTTGCACATCCTAAACTGGTGACCTTGACTACTTCCCCCTTGGTATTTACTGCTACTTGGTATTCTACTCCTATCA
>PNEQ01113787.1:0-19500 GCA_003012365.1 Medauroidea extradentata
TTTTTTTTTTTTTGCCGGCTAACTACTTGTAATAGCAACGGAGGAGAGTTACGTCCAACATCTATATAAACAAACAACATACGTAGAAGAAGCAGCCCCACTACATTCTGTCGCCGCGAACAGGAACACATAACCTCCAACATCTAGATAGTAACAACACGGGGACGTACAACCAGCCCCACTACATTCTGGCGTCCCCGAACAGGGACATCATAACCTCCAACATCTAGATAACAACGTGACGGCGGGGAAGCCCCACTACATTCTGCCGCCCCGAACAGGGACATCATAACCTATTTATACATATATACAAATAAATAACAACAACGGAGGAGAAGCAGACCCACCACAGCATGCCATTGTTAAAAGGGTACAAGTACCGAACATAGTTCAGCACAACGGCTTGTTTTAAAACTTCACTAAATTTTTTTATTCACTATTTTCGTGTTGCAAAGGATAGCCTCCGAAAAAAAGTTGCGTGCAACACTAATTTTAGTTTTGTTTGACAAGTCTTGGAAAATTTTTTAGGTTTATTTTTCCACGCAATGCTACGAACATCAAGACTATACGATCACGAGCAGGCGTCCGTGCTTGGTGTTTTATTTTTTTTGTCACATTGATTGTTCGTAGGTGTGATTTTAATCGGAAGATGTCAGTCTATTGATAAAAATTTTAACTTAAGTAATTATTTAACGTTTTTAGTGTGAAACGATAGGATGTCAGACTATGTATTCGCGAGAAGACACTTGGTGCTCAGTGTACACTTTTTTCTTCTCCAGGACATGGGTCGGTCAAATTTACTGTTCAGTGGTACTATTATTATACGAAGACGTCAGTCTTGTGATATATAAATTTATGTTTAAATGATAACTTGTCTCACTTTCCCGCAAAATGCTACAAAAATCGGGACCCCATTGGATATACTTTGCAGAAAAAATGCAATTTTAAAATTTGGTAAAGAGGTGGGGAGCAAAATTGGCCTCAATCAATTTTACAAAGGTAGCAATTTTACGAATGTGATAAATGGAATGGTCAGTATTCGTAAAATAGAGGGTCTAGTGCATACATATCATGCATTTCAGTTGTGTGTAATTAATATTATCTCAATGTTGTGTATAGTACACTGTGTAAGACTTTATAAGTTAAGATTATGCTTATAGGACAATTGACAGATTTTAATTATAAAATGTCTGGACACATGCAAATGAGCCTGAAATATATACACAAATTAAAAATAAATACTATAATACATCATTATTACTACAAGAACCATGCATAAAACATGTCAACTATATCAACAGTCAACAACCATGCCACCCACCCTAACCTAATTTAAGAGCCTCAAACATATATATTCACAATTGGTACGTCACCATATAGGAAGATCACCCTCTACCTGCCTCTCCTAGTAGGCTACCATTCCCAAACCTCTTCAGTACCTTCCAACCCCTAACAGTTATCAAATCCTTCTGAAAAATATTCCTCTCTTTCTCTTACAGACCTCACAAGCATAGACTGCCTGCCGGTTTGTTCTCTTCCACTTCACTTGAACCTTCTCCTCCCTCTCTATTCACAAGTCTGTACTTCCTGACAAGACTTTAAACTTTTCTTCTGTCCTTCAATGTACTCCATACCATTTCCTTCATCATTACACATGGCCTATGGATCCCTTCATCCTGTCCATCGTACCCCTGCCTTCTTAACCTATCATTTACCCATCTCTTTACCAACCTTTGCACCTTATCCAGTTCCCGACACTCAACTTCCCACATATGCATCCTTCTCTGTGGCAGCATATTCCAACCTTGGTAGTACCATACCATCATGCAGTATACCTTTTCCTTCACCTCCAGTAATGAAATTCTACATGATTTAGTAAATGTTATGTTTTGTTAATATTGGATTAGTACTGGCTGTAAACTAAAAGTTTGCTACCACTTGAGTGGTGCTCTCTGTGTTTTCCTGAGTGTTATAAGAGAATAGAGTTTCAGAATTGAGGGCTTGTTTTTTCTTGTAGAGTGTTAGTGAAAGCCCCGGTCGCCAGTGCTAGGGCTCCACCATTCGACTTCAGACTTGTCACTCCACTGGCCAAGGAGGGGTAGGCCTGGGGGAGGAAGGGAATGTATAGTTCCGGTGGCTGGCAGGAGGGGCGCTCTGTGGTCGGCGAGTTGAACTGAGAGGGTGACTGGAGATGGGCGCTCACCCTTTGGTCGGGCTTGAAGGGGTCAACACTACAATTGGGAGTGGAAATCAGTTTGACTACTAGTAGGCTAGTGGCCGAAGAAGAGGAGGATTTCGTCAGCACAGTGAAGGTAGCTGTTAAGGTTCCATGATCGCCCAGTGCGTGAGGGAATAGAGAAGTCACCAGGACTACATTTGGTAAATGTAGTGACTGTGGGAGTAGCAGTCTTTGGATGTTGGTGAGTTTGACTTTAATTACGTCGGTTGTTGACATCTTCAATGGTGTCAACGTGAGCGCGATGCTTGCAGTTTTCCTGAGCTTGATCCAAGGCCTTAACGAAGGTCCGCACATTTACGGCTTTCTTGTCTTTGTTCCTTCTGGTGAAGGGAAGACACTCCACCATAAATGACTAATTACAGAAGAAGTAGGCCTTCATTACTGAATTGATCTTGGGATACATAACTGGGATAAATAACTATGCTGCGAAGTGTGTAGTTTGAATGGAAAAATGGGAACGTAAGAGAGAGTGTGTGGTTTGTGTGTTTCAGGATAAGATATTGTTTAGAGAGAGAATCTTTAAGTGTAAGGATTTGGACATAATCGGGTCCCTTGTGGTATTTCATGTTCATGAATTGTAAAGGGATTGTAACCTGTGTTCGAGGAGTGAATACAATAATCTTAAAATTACTAGATGTTCCTTTTCTTGCTCAAGAATGGTATGAAGGTAACCTTTTATCTCTAACTGCTATAAGCATATATTAGCTGATATGTATATTCTCTATGAGTCTTGCTCCGTCTACATGAGTGTTGAGGAAAACGGAAAATTTTACATGAAGACTGGGAGCCTTAATGAGTAAATTGGGTAAATTGCAGGTATACGCCTATCCTGTATTACTGCAGCTACCCATAACAAAATAATACAATTTAACTTAACTGCATAAACAAGACCTACAGTAGTTGTAATATGATAAATATTTTATTGTTGTAGTTAGTGCGTGCAGCCATACACTGATATAGGTATCACAATATGTTGTAGACTGCAGCAATTTATTGCAAATTTTGTGTCTGCGAGGGTACAAATATTCTCAAGTGATACATTATCATGCGCAGTTGTAAAGTACTAGACATTAACTTGATAAACAAATACCATGACTATCAATATCCTAAACTATTTCTCACAATTCTAGTTTAACCTACATTACCACATGCATCAGCTGACAAGGTATTGACTATAGATTAAATGACAGGCTAATTTCAAATAGGCTACACCTCACAGCCTTGGAAATAGCTGCTTTCGCCCCTCTATGTTTAGTATATATCTCTTTGTTCCAAACAAAGTCAAATGTAAAAAGATCAATGTTGCCAATCTGAAAAAAGCTATCAATAGCGTTCCAGACAATAGTGCCAGTGGTGGCAATTCTCTTGCCGCCATCTTAGATTTATTGTACAGTAAGTGCAAGCATTACTCACGACCACGGTAATTTTTCTATGGCTTTGCACTTGATCACTAACTTGCCGAGATGTTTCTTCTCTGACATCTTGTAACTTTTGTTTATATTGTCTTTGGATGGTGAAAAACGTAAACAACCGGAAAAATAAAATTTTGGTGATGTGATATGCGGGAAAATTTAACGTTGCAATAATTGGCAAACAAACGAGTTCCAAATAAAACAGTGCAAATCGCAGGAAAACGAAAATAATGAGGTTTTACTGTATATTCGTGTGATTTTGAAGATTTGGGAAATTTTTGAATCTTATTTTTTGAGAGAATCAAATACAAATCATGAAAATATTCGCTTCGAATTCAAAAATTTTAAGCTTCGCGCATCCCAATTATTTACCTTAATTTGGCTAGCATATACTCAAAGGTGAGTTAATAGTTACTGTTATAGGTATGGAATTGGTTTCTAATTAAGAAGAGTTTATTTCAATGAGGTTGCAGTAGCTCAACTATAAAATATATTAGGTACCAAACACTTTTGTTTGTTTGACTTGTCTTAAAATGAAATGTGCAGGGAAAAAAAATTAATCCCACTACGTTCCATTCTGGACAAGTTTTAATGTATATACCACAAAATGCTATTCAGAATGTACAACAAAGAAAAGAGGTATAAACGAGTTTTAATTTTCGTCATAACTAAAGCACATTTTGGTTATGGATGCTTCTGTAACAACAATTTGACAGAATGTTTTGTTCAAACTACAACTTTCTTGCAAAACACAGTTTTTAAGCATTAATATAAGAAACTTGCATTCATTTTAACAAACATACTAACTGTTTAAATCTTTTTGTAAGCATACAGTAAGTTTATTCTAGAAACAAAATATTATTAATGTTATGAAATATTTAAACTATTTTTTCATTTGCAGTTTTAAACATACTTTTCTGAAAAGATTAGAAGTATTTGAGCTACATTATATTGCATTGAATTCAGACGTGTTCCCGTACAGTCAATCATTTACCTTCTAACTTAAAATCAAAGTGCAAAACTTCATGTCTTCTGTGATTTGCACCATCAAAATACATACTGCTACAAGATCAAGCAATTAACACAGTAATCATCTTCAATAGCCGCATAATTGAAAACAGAGTCAAACTAAATTTTTTAATCAAACAATTGATCTAACGAATACCAAACAAGAGGGATGGCGGAAGGTGTTAAGTCATTAAAGGGTCAAGAAAAAAATTGTGGATGCATTTTACAGCAATGATTCATGTGTTTAGTTACTTATTATCTATATAAAAGGAGTCACATGTTTAAGTGAAAAACATGCTGACAAACAGTTGATTCTGTGCCTGTGTAGTAGGTCTTTTTAAGAATGTGACCCTTACATGAGATTTAAAGGGAGATCATTCAACCCCCTTGACCCACTGGTTCTGCCACCTATGTATATGATTAATACAGTCGGCCTGCCTTATCCGTAGACTTCGTATCTGCGGTTGGAAATTGAGAAAAATTATTTTAAAAATAAATATGAAATTTTAAAGACTTTGTATTTTTGCGCATGCCGCGCACTATGTGCTGCACGAACTACTAGCGCCTCACTTGCCGTGCCCAAGAGCAGCTAGTCTTGTGTTGTCAGCTCCTGTTATCTGCTTCGTTACGCAATGTGCTAGGTGCTCGCAGTTATCGTTAGTATGATGCAGTACGGGTAGGAGCTGCAAAAGAAGTGATGCTGTGTCGAACGTGCGGGCAGCGGCGGTACTTCACTCACATACATCCTGTTGCTCGCTGTACGCTTTCAAAACAAAATGATTTGATATATCCCATGAACCATGGTGCCTGCTCGCAAACTGCTTCCATGCAGAACACACACATGTGTTTAATTACATTGTCTTGTTTGCCTGCTTGCCGCCCACACGTAGGGCACAGCCTTGAAGTGCATGTACAGTGTGCAATTATACATGATTCAGTGGCCTGCAGTGTAATGTTTCCTAAAAATATATATTGTAGTGATCCTTCAAAACCGAAGAGAGATCGCTAAGTTATTTGTTTGACTGAAAAAATAAAAATGCTACATTTAATAAAAGACAATGGGCCGTATGCAGAGACGAATCTAGTGTCAACTAAAACTTGAAATCGGCACTATATCCGAATTTTCGTATGCATAGTCATATTTAGTGCCAGTGCCCACTCGTTTCACACTAGTTTTCAAGTGCAAGTATCTAGTCGACGAGAGACCACCCTAAATTGGAATCTAGTGGAGCTTTCAGAAAAATGGCGGGTCAAGAATTGTGTTTGATAGGTTAGTTTGTGAAGTGCGCGGACATAATTTCTTGATTTAGTTCAAAGAAGGTTTGACCATAACTTTAAAAAAATCCACTGGAATTTTACAGCAACGAATATTTTAGACGTTTTCGAAACAAACAGTTACTGTGCATTCGTTGTGATGACAATTAAGGACAATAATAATCGTAGCAGAGCCTACCTGTGCAACAGCATTAAAAATAATCCACTGTAAAAACTGCATGTCTGTTTTATAAAAGGAGTCGATTTTGTGTGTACGTACAACAAATATACTGCTAGCCTAATAGTGGGCATGCTGGCTATTTATTTAAGAACACGGTACGGTCAATATTGATGGAGGGGATTTAGGTTAGGCGACGGAGTATTTACATTGTTTACAATTGTGTGAAAACATGTACTGTCTCAGTAAATATAGTTCTGATGTTAAACTAACATTGTTGGTATTGCGAAGAAACCAGTATGTCAAGTTCGAACGATAAAACATGCAGAAAATAAAACGCCAGCTGGAGGCAAAACTTCTATAAACGAAGTGATAATATGCCTTTAAAATTATGGTGTTAACGTCCCATGGCTTAATAGGCCTCCTGTGGAAACTCGCCACGTCAAATAAAGAGTTAACGCATTGAGCACTGTACCTCTTGATACTCCTCTCATAGGTGATGTGGAAACCAGTGCAACCCACCCAGAACTACAAGCTGCAGACAAGTAAGTAATATTTAATTTTATTGCTTAGACCTATGTAATGTTCTGTATGAATTCAATTGAACCCTCCGCTTATGTTATTAAATTTGTACTAACATTTTACCACACAAAACGTGCTCAACATTCCTACCACTCTCCTACCCTTGTTGAACTTGTAGGTTTTCCAAAATCAATATAGGCCTACATCTAGTTTGTACAGTTAGGCCTATCCTATAACTTACTATACTCTATCCATTCTAAGGTAGCAGCCAATTCATTAAAATGAATGACAATACAAATTTTTGCACTGAATAAATTTCATTTGAAATACTAAAAAAATACAAGGTAACTGTGCTATGGCACAGTCACAATGTGAGGAATCAAGGTATAACTGAATTTCTTTGATTTATTTCGTTAGCAATTTTTACTTCTGCTGCAACCTTAGAGTGGACAGAGTATAGGATGCTGGTAAGATCCACACAAGAGGATTTGCAGTAGCATGCAAACAAGCAGAAAATAAGTACAAATGCTCTTGTTAGAAATCCATGTCAGAGCAGAAGTTAATATTTAACCTTAAAAGCACAGCCTTGAAAGGATAGAAATAATGAAATTAATTTTAGATATAAAACACTGTAGTTCCTACAAAATAAAATTAAGTTAAATTTGAATTTCCTCTGCACTACAAAATACTGATTTAAATAATTGGGTGTAAGTTGTAGGAGATTATTTTATTTGCTGTAACGGGAGTTAACAATAAGAATTTATTGGTTTGTGGACATATGTCATTTGTTCATGTTTAGTTGACCAAACGGACAGAATTCCTCTGAGATTGCCTTTTTTCTGTTTTGTGTACTTTGTCGTTTAACACAAGTTTGGTCAACAAAACACGAGCACTGGCATATGTCCACAAACAATACATTCTTATTGCAATTGTGTCTTGAAAATTAGTGTTTAGTTAACATAAAGTTAGGGCCTACTTGTTCTCTTGACTGTTGCTGCATTGAGGTGGTGGTGCAAGAGCTGGTGAAGGTGCAGTGAGATGGGTGATGAATAAATGGAAAAGGCAAAACCAGGCTGGTGAGGAAGAAAGGATCTTTAGGCCTTGCGACTGATACAGGTATTGGGATGGAAATTGTTGTGGGACAGGAGGAGAATGGAAAGTCTGGTCAGGTTGTATTGGGTTATGAACGATGAGGGAGTAAGAGGCAGGTTTACCTGCACACTAAGGGAAACGGAAACAACAGTGAGAAAATTCAGAGGGCGTGGCCGAGAATGGAGAGGTGAGGACAGTGGGGGAGTGGAATGCACTGCAGGAGGAGATGGTGACTGCGGGTGGTTGGAAGGATTGGAGATGGGGAGGATTCTGCTCGCCACCTGGCGTTAGCCCAGTTGCGAGTGTAATAATCTTATTGTAATTACACAATTTAATTCAGTGTTTTAGCTTCGTCACATCCACCATTTTTGATGCACTGAAGTCACAGAAGCCTCAATGCTGATAGGCTTACAAGAGCCGTACTAATGGTATCAAAATAGACTCACATTAATTTGAGAGAAATCATAATTCATCTTCTTCAATGGCTAATCGGTTGTAAATGTAATACTAGAGTTCTGTGTGTTATTTAATAGACCAGTTCACATTGACTTGACACTCAGTAGGCTGTTACGGAACAATTAACTATGGTAGGGTAGGTCAGCCAAAATTTCAAGTTTTTTGTGTTTGAAATTTCAACCGATGGAAACTTGGTCAAGTACTAAAATCAAAATTATATTTAAATATAAGTATTATGTGTGTACAAGAATGCTCTGTGTATGTAGTGTATAGTAAAATATTTTTCTCAGAGACTTGGGTAAGTTAGGCTGCCTGTTAACTACGGCAGAGTAAAGAGGAAGAGGAAATAATAGTGAGAAGATTCAGATGAGCAGAAAAGAGCAGGGAGGTAGTCTATACTTGTGAGGTTGGTGAGGGAGAAGAATTTACTCTCAGAAGAGTTGAAGGTGAAGGGGATTGGTAAGTTTAGGAGGGGTTTTGTAAGTGATTGAGGAAATGGTTAGAACTTGTTACTGCGCAGTTGCCTAGTTGTAATTGTTTGGATTCAAGCTTATGACCAAGAGAAAATGCTGTTTTTTCAGCTCCCTAACTATTATCAAGAGTATAAAGAACACACACAGCTACATGGGCCTATGTAGAAAGATGCAAAATAAGTTAATGTGATATCCTCGTGCAAAAGGAAATATGCCAACATTATTCAGAAATTAAAAGAAAAACACACGTGTATAAACTGAGTATCATTAAACTTAAAAAAGGTCTTAAAATTTGTATTGTTGAGACTTGTTCTTTTTTTTGTAGAATATAGAAAATAGAAGTACTGCTGTAAATTATATAAAAAATTAAACATTTTGTGAATTGGCTTTTTTTCACTTCTTTTTTTCATGTGGAGACTGTAAAGAATGCAGACATGGGCGTACATATGATCACAAGCCTCAACTAACAAGAATTTGCTTCACTGCTTCCTTATTTTACATGTGCTTTGTATTTGAGTCACTTTACTTTGTATGTAAGCATGACTTTTCAATATTGTACACAAATAAGGGGATCCAATAAAATAAACTAAAATTAAAGATTTTGGTTTTGCTACAAAATATTTGTGCCTTACAATGTTCCTTTTTCCACATTAATAGCCGCTCTTTACGATGTGTGAACAGAATTTTTTTAAATTTAGTTTGTGTTGAATCAAAATAAATTTGTAGGTGTTGTTACAGCAGTCTTAAATAGCAATTGTTTATGGCATTGATTGTCAACTATAAGAGCCTGAAATATTAAGTATATTTTGCCTCATGGAGATGAAAATTAAATAAATGTGTATTAACTTATAAATCAGTATATCTTCTACGCTTTTGTACTAAACAGTCAGGTCAAGGTAAGTGGGACAAATGTATCCAAGCCTACGCATGAGGTGTAGACTATGCAATGGAATAAGTTGGTCAAATTTTAGCCCAAATAATTTATTTTAAGCCACTTTTTAGTTTCAATTATGATGTAAACTGTATGTGAGCTATGAGACATGACATTTTTCTTAAAATCATACCTATATGCGTAATATATTTTTAAACCATTCAGTTTGAAATAAAACCTAAGAACAGCACATATGAGAATAGCTTATAAAACAAATACATATTTGAAAAATAGGGACACATAAAACATTGAAATACTGATTAAAACAGATTTTTTCATAAAAAAATGTACTGTATTGGGTCAGTTACGTCTACAGTAGCACACTTCTCAAATTATACTGTTTACTGGCAGAGACACATTACTGGTACCTACTCGTAAAAGACAAAGGGTGTCTGCACTTGCTTTGCGGGTGCATTCAGCTGGTTGCATGGTGAGCTGCCTAGAACTTACGATAAATATTTGGTATTGCATAATGTTTGTGTGGTGTTCAAATTATGTATTTTGGTGTATATTTTGGCAGATTATTAGTGTTTTTCTAGAAATGTTTAAGTTTATCCTATTTAAAAATAGGTATTCTTTGCTATCATATGTTGAACTAGGTTGGTGTAGTGGTTTAGTATAGATATGAAGCTATACTTAAAAAATATATAAAACTTTGTACAAAGGTGGGCAGCTAGGTGGATGAATGACAGATGAAGAAGATGGGAACATACACCCATCGGTAGGGATGAAGGAATTGGGGTGGACAGGATAAGAGTGGAAAGGCTGGTCAGGATACACAAGGTCGTCAGTAAAGTACAAGGGTGGGGTTATTTAAGTTTATTATTAAGTAAGACAGAGTATAGAGGAACAATGGCGGGAAAGGTCGCTAGGCTACTAATTACAAATAAAACAGAAATAGTTGTGCACAAGTACTCACAGGATGGTACTTGCAGATACAAACACACACACATAGGACGAACACATTTCTCCGCGGACGCGCGGTCACAACGTTTCGCAGACTACATCTGCTTCATCAGGTGAGTGTAACTATTTCTGTTTTATTTGTAATTAGTAGCCTAGCGGCCTTTTCCGCCATTGTCCTATTATGTTTACATGATTTTCCGCCATCTTGTCCGTACTGTGTGTTCATCTATTATGCTTTTCTGTATATTTTCAAAGTTCCTTCTCGCTTCTATTGGCAAACAATCACGAGTATGGAGGAAGTTGGACTAATGGTGTGTAAATTCAGAGGGTGAGAGCGGAACAGAACGGAGTATGCAGTCTGTGCTTAGGAGGTCAGTTGGAAGAGTGAAAATTTCTGACGGGGGAGTTGGTCATGGAGAATAGGTTAAGTGTAGGAAATGTCTGGCAAGTGAGGAGGAAGGATGTATTTGACACCGGGCTGTTTTCCCATTACAAGTGTTCACTTAAGAATTGTCATATTATTATGAGAATTTTTTAAATAAAAATATTAGTTGTGCATAGGGTAGACAGCAATGTATCACAGAAATTAGATTTATGGGAAATTGGAATTTTGGATTCTGAATACATTATATTTTGTCTAAAATAAAGTGTTAAGTAGTTAGTAGATAATTCCAGTTTGTAACAAACTGGGGAACTTCAGGTTTAAAAGGCTTAGTGCGTAGACATTTATTAATTTATAAATGGCATGGGCAAGAGATAGATAAAGCCACACAGTATAACTACATAGGTACTCTGCTGCAAAGTGACCTTAGGTAAACAAAACAACTAGAGAGAGTGGTATGCTGTAAAGGGTAGGGCCTACTGAAAGGAGGGAGCTGTGAGGTAAAGGAAAAAGCATACTGTTTGATGGTACTGTGAGTGTTGGAATACTTAGCTAGCATACTTGGAATTCGAGATGTAGATTGTAAAGATGCAAATATGGGTGATAGGAAACTAGGAAGGAAATTATAAGCCATCTGTAATTATGATGTAATTTTAAAGCTGTGGAGAGGGAGAATGACGAGGGTTACATTGTCACACAACTCGGAGGGTATATATAGGGGAAGAGGTAACAATTGTGAGAAGAATGAAATGGTGTAGAGGAGACTGGAGAGTGGCAAGCAGTATATGCTTGTAAGGTCAGTAAGGGAGTGGTATGTTCTGCAGGATGATTTGGTGACTGAAAGTGGTTGGAAAATTAGGAAGGGTTTGGAGAAGGTAGGCTTACAGGGACAGGAAGAAGTGATATTGCAGCAGATCAACAACCCAATTGTGTTTATTATTTTACATCTAAGTTAAATTGTGAATATTATATTTGCATATGCTGCATACATTATCTTGACAGTATTTCTTTATTACAATTTAAGCACTCGCCATACACGATTGTTGGACATGGCTAGGTAGGCCTACATTAATTTTCAGAATATTGGATTTTTAGTCACTCAGAAAAATAGGTTAACACATAAATGCATATTTATTCATGAGACTAAATCAATTAAGCAATGGTTCTTGTATACGAAACACAAGCCCAATACACGGAGCACCTGTGAGCTTACAGGTTTGTCAATATTTGTTTTTCTGTACTCGGACATTGTGAGCACAGCTTTTAGAACACAGTAAAAGTTAGTATTATATAGCCGCGGAAAAATATTAAACCGTGTTATATGGTTATTATTGTCGTTTTAAATACAGTTTAACATTTAGGGAATAGCATGCTTTACAATTTATGATGTAAGAATATTACCACCAAAATCGTAATTTATTCTCTGTATCTTTTTTCTGTGTGGAATCATTTAAAACAGTCGCTACTTCTTCCTAAAAGTTGTCGGCGAGACTGAAGTAAATTCAGCTTTAGTTTTAGATGGTTTTCGTTTGGGTCCTTGCAGTATTTTAGACTGAAATTCATTAATTATCCACTGAACGAATGTTGGATTTGATATTTTCGAGTCAAAAACAAGTACGTCATTGTTTTAAATGCTTCCTATTGGCTAGGAGTGTGACGTAATAAGTAAGATCGGGTGAACTCGGGTCACTTCGTATCTAGGCCAGATCCACACTAAACTTCATGAAGTCGCAGCCAGGCTCAAACTGAAATGCACTAAGCGTACAAAATCTAGTGCCACTTGAAACATCCACTTGAGCAAGTACCAGTGGAGCCTTCAACTCAAGTCACGACTGTGCATATAGCCCAATAAGCCTGTTGCAAAAGTTGGCCGCAGGTATGGGGGGAAAAAAGAATGTATCATTTGTGCATCAGAAAATAAAGCACGACAAATAAGATCAAATACTAGTACCGCACCGAAAACGGCAGAAAAAATTATGC
This sequence comes from Medauroidea extradentata, assembly GCA_003012365.1. Classification (NCBI taxonomy): domain Eukaryota; kingdom Metazoa; phylum Arthropoda; class Insecta; order Phasmatodea; family Phasmatidae; genus Medauroidea; species Medauroidea extradentata. Next base: position 12,834 of record PNEQ01113787.1, read on the forward strand.
CAAGTTAATTTTACTGTAATCAGTGGCGCTGTATTTAAATGAAAACCATAAAAACTTTGTCTTTATCCATGTTTACACTGGTTTAAAATTTTTCTTTGTGTGGGAAAAAAATCGTGCTAAGTCTATTTAAGTGTAATCAGTGATGCCGTATTAGAAACGAAACTGCGAACATCCTTAAGGCGGCTGCCTGGTAAAGGATATGTTTCTACTTGTGAGGTGAAAACCGATGAGCCGCTACGAGCAATGTTGGCCGGCACACGTATTGTGATATTGCCTCTACGCCCAAAGTTGTAAACACGCGCGCAGTGTTCCTGCCGTAACGATTTTACTGTGGAACTTTAAGCGGTGAGCCTGTCATTTTATGGAACGAGTCACTGTAGTAAAGTCCAATGTACTTGTATATCTCAATTTTGTATAAATCCATTTCATATAACCTGAGAAACATCCGCGTGAAAGAGCCGATTTTAGCCAAGTTTTGAGGGCTATAAAGTCCTGTAGGAAAAAGACTACAAGGAAAACCTTGCACGTCAAATTGAAGTGCTGTGAATAGAGGCAATATGCTTCTCATCAAGCGTGGGACACTGGCTCTTATCATTACGCTGTTCCCACGCGTCAAAGGTGGAAATTCGACATCGGCGAAGACTCCGCTTAGTTATGGTCAAAATATTTTAAGTTTGTAACCCTATTCTTTTCCGTAATTTATATGCATGTCATACAAGCAGAACATATTTACAGACTATTGCAAAATATTCACGCCTATGTAGTCATAGTTGTGCTTGTTGGACTATTATTTTGTGTGTTTGATTGACATAGATAATGTAAGCACTAAATGCGCAAGAAATAGTGTTATCAAATATAATTCTATCAATTCTAGTGGCGTCACTCCCTCTTCGCACAGCGCACGTCCTTGGCAGTGTAGGGTGGAGAGATAGCATGGCGCATCAGGCTGTGCTGTGTTGCGACATCAGCCAGACCACCTGGCTAGCAGCGCAATGTTGCCAAATCTTCGTGTCCTTCGAGGTGATTGCCGCTGTATCTAACGTGCCGCATTGCACATGTGACGTAGCATTTTACCATATTTAAATGTTGTGGGACACTTTATGAACATATTAAAGATATGTACCTCAAACAAATACAGTAGTATGTGGATTTAAGGGTTATATTTTTTTTATATAAAATGCATATGGTGGTTTATGTAGGTTATTAAGGTGACTTGAATGTATGCGGATTTCTTTATCCGCGGATTTCATGGAACGAAATACCGTGGATAAGACGGGCCGACTGTATATATCCTATAAAAATGACTGCATATCCTGTACCTTCCTAAGTGCAGCTGCCTGTACATTACCAGACAAACTTTAAACACAATGTTCAGATTACTAACATCATGTTACACTGAACTTCCATACAACAAACTTATTGAATTGTACATCTTGTAAAAACATTTGATTTTATACATATATATATATTATAAATATAATATATACATACACACACAATTAGCATAGTTCTAAAATCGACAGAAATTTATAAATAACAACTTTTCAAAATTTAAAAATTTCAGCAACATGAAGTCACTAGATGCTCTAGGTCACATAGTTAACAGAAACAAAAATTTTTGTAAATATACATACGACAGCACAATCAAAGCTGACGTCTGTTCCTCAAACTCCCATGCTCATTTTACAATATTCACACTAGTACACACGTGCACCCTTTACATTTATATTTCATTGCGGAAATAAAGAACAAACAGTTATTTCAAAAAATTACATTTCAACAGTGACAAACATACGTGACTATTTATGAAAATAATTTCATGCATGCTGCACTAACATCAATATTTATACAAGGTGTTTCTGCAAGGACACAACAAAATATATATTATATGTTAATTATTTTTACAAAATGGTTATGTACAAAACAATACTTTATACATACAGTACAATTAGTTATGAAAGCCACTAAAAATACTACAATTATAGACTTGTAATACAAAAAATTATTAGCAAATAATTTACTGTTTACTAATGTCGAGAGACTGTAGCAGTCGTGAGGACCATATAGCAGTTGTTTATCATTATGTTTCAATAAACGTGCTACCCATATTTTTCAACATTTACACAAACTATGATAGTGCGAGGATGGGAGGTGGGGGATTATGGAGGGAGAGAGGGATGAAAAGGGAAGGTAGGTATGCCTACCCATCGAGCTGGCCATCGCCGGAGAGATAACCTTTTTCCTTAAACTGACGGCAGTGTCTGATTACGAGCATGGCCAGCTCCTTTATCCTGATGTATGGCTTTTCATTCTGGATGATTTCCATGAGCAGGACCAGACCACCTTCTGCCTCCACAAGGTAGCAGTACTTGGCGGCTGCAAAACCCAACAAACTATGTCACTGCCTTATTGCCATTAATAACAAAAAGAAGTACGTACTATTACAATGGCTTAGTACATAAATTTGCAATAAAACATAACGATTTTTATTCATTCTCTAAAGTACGTACACTGTACTGAAGAAACTTTGAAGGCTGCAGTTACTTGCCATTTTGAACATATCAAGGACTTATATGGTTACATGGGGTCTAAAGTATTTCCGACTGTCATAAATTCATATTCAAAGTAAATTGGTTGTGTAATTGCATCAGAACTAAATTTCTTCTATACTTTGCGCTGACTGGGTTGTTTAAAGTCAACAAACAATTGTAACAAGCTAGCTGACAGCTAGAATTTGTGAAGCATGTGAAGAAAATGAAATGGTACAGTATTAAATGAGACGTGACTGAAACAAATGAATTAAATATACAACAATATAACCCCTTACACATGTAAACACTGATAAGTTCTCTTGCTAACAATGAAAATACTGGTATAATTAAGGAAAAGTCACTATAACAAATACACATAGTTCTCATTCTGTGGCCACTTGCTGGAAGAAAGAATTATTTACTCCAACTCCTATAATAGTTTTTTACTGAGGCCAAATGCTGTTGGCTCTCTATGCTGCCCCTCCCAAATAAATCAAGATAATTTAGCTACTTTATTACTGCTTGCTGGCAATCAGTGCAAATCAGAGCTATCTGCACTATCATTATTCAAATTATGTTTCATAATCACGAGCCAAGTCTCAAAGTGACCCACACTTGCCGGGGGAAGCAGGTTTAGAGTGCCAAGATAAAATGTCTCGTCCAATTTTGGTAAATTTAGCAATACATTTGGTTCTCCTAGTTGACGGAACAATTTATACTGAAATTAAATGTCATGTGCCTCTGGCTATTCGCAGAAATCTATATAAACACATAATAAAAAATTGCTGGAAATTAAATAAAGAATCCTTTATTTCACATTTATTTTTTTAGATACAACATTATGTTGTTTAGTGTGTTTGTACCTGTAAGCGTGCAACCAATGATATTGTTACAAGTTGCGGGCTAGGTACGTTTGGGGATGGAGGTCTTTGATAAAATAAAGCTAACCTAGTTTATTTACAACTGTATATACAAAAAAAATCTATGTCTATAAAGATTTATCACAATAAAGGTCAAACAGAAGAAATAACTACTATTTACATAAAGGATAAAAAAATACATCCACACAGTTCTCTGTATAAAGAAAGGTTACTAGTAACTCACAATGGTGGACCCAAAGAAATAATACTGTGGTGCCACTCCTTCCAAGCAGATAACCGCTCGGCAACCACACTCGTGTGTGCGGTCCTCAGCAGTAGGCAGAGGCTTCTTATCTCAATGAGGGGGTGGTTCGTAGGTGGTGCGTAAATAAATTGATAAAATGACAGCAACAACGATATTGAATTTAACACTGCCGTTTAATGCACACGAGATTACAGACCACGTGCTCAACTTGATTACAAACAAAAAGGATAAAGTCTCTGCCACACAAAAAATAAACTCTGCTGTTAAAAGAAAACAAAAATAATACTGCTGTCCCACTGTGCGTGGGTGCACACGGGCCCAACACTTGACTCAGCCCGAAAAAACGATAACAAAACTCTCTGCGCCCCGCAGAGACGTCCGACTGCGCCCGACCTCCAGCGTGCCCACGCTGATAAGCCCGAGCAAAAATGGCTCCCTCGCCTCCCTTCTCGTCGCCGGAAGTTACGCTTCCAACATGGCGATCTTCAGCACAAAAAAAAAAAAAAAAAAATGAATTTAATTCCTGCTAGTGTATCCAGACCAAAATATAATACCCAACTCGGCACACTTCTTTGTCAAATTTAATAAATATGTCAACAAAGGGTAAACTACTTACATATAAATTACATATTTACTTTGTATCTTGCCTGCCACCACCATACAGGATGCTCACAAACTCTCAAGTACATACTTAGATCAAATTAACATGAAATTGTCTGGATACACTTCTAACATAACAAATATTACTTCTAAATTTTAGCAGAGGAAATACGTCCCATGATAACAGAATTACATCAGTGATACAAAATTACATAATATTACAGAAAGGAGCTCTTAATGCTAAATTGAAGTTTATGTTCATATGTAATCTTCAAAGTAATAAAAAAAGGAATGCAGTCCCTCAGTTCATGCATGTAATTAATTTCAGGTTTTCAATCCACCTAGCCTATACACATTCTTATTACAAATTGCCAATATAGGCCGGGTTCTCCACTTACTTGGGCGATTTATACCCTAACTTACCATCGAACACCTAGCTTAGCATGCCGGGGTCTGGGCACCTGTACAGACTCCGGGTGGACATCAATATGAGAAAAAAAAGGAGAAAAAAAATATATATATAAGTTCAGAAAAAATAAGGTGAGGGAGGATAACCAAATACCTCACAACCCCCCAGAAATTTTGATCAAAACGGAGTTTGGAGAAATTTTCTTTTTAGTTTAGTAAAGTCCAGCCGGTGATGTCTGTACGTGGTTGTGGATCCTGCATCCGTTCCTGTACGGACCGGTCCACTGGGACAATCCGGGCTACCTCACTACTCCGAGGCTCGGCTAACTATGACTATACATGTCTTTCACAAAATATACACAAACTTAATAAATAAACAGAGGCAGAATACACAAAAACAACAAAGAGAACAACTGTGTGTCCCAGACTCCTCTCACACTGACGTGCCCCTGATTCCTCTTTTCAAGCACTGCGACGTGTTCGCCTGCATGCACAACTTTTTTTTTTGGTGAGCATCGTCTGCACCCCTCAATCTCTCTACCTACACCACATGCTGATGTCCTCTTATTGCGGGCCATCCCCTTCTCCTAGGCCCTCGTCACCTTCAGTGCAGCACTTAAATGGTTTTAACAGGTGCGAATTATACACCCCCTTTACTCCTCCCTCGCCAGTCAGACGACTTAATTCCCACACGTTTGGGCCTACCGATCTTGATATGACGTATGGGCCGTCAAAGAGCAGAAACAATTTTTTTGTCTCCCCGCTTATGAATTGGCTGCGTTCCACCACTCGTAGCAAAACCTTGTCTCCGACGTGAAAAAGGTGTTGCGACAACTTCTGACGCTTATTCCTACGCTCGGCCTCAGACTTCAACTTCTCCCGCACACATGCCACTTTTTCTGCCTCTGTAAGCGGAGTCTCAGGCGGAAAGTTAAGGCTTGCTGCCAGCGGCTCTCGCACCACACTTCCTCCTGTTAGCTCCAGGGGTGCAAACCCTGTGCTACTATGCATATGAAGGTTCAGGAACTCATTCATCAAAGGCACTGCCTCTGCCCAACCGCTGTGCCGCTCGTGGCAATAGGTCCTCAACAGACGCCCAATCTCGCACATGCACCGTTCCACCGGGTTGCTTTGCGGGTGGCAGATGGAGGAGTACACTACATCTACGTTCGCCCACAATAGCTCCCATCGCCACATGTCTGCCGTGAACTGCGTCCCGTGGTCGCTAAGGACGCGCTTAGGCTTACCAAATCTAGGAAAGTGGTCTCCTAATAGTCTACTCACACATGCTGCCGCGGTGGCTCTCTTAAGTGGATAACACTTCACTAGCTTAGTGAATACGTCTAGCACCACCAACAAATACCTGACACCCCCCCTCGACTTCGGCAGAGGCCCATACAAATCCACAGCCACAAGATCCAGCGGACCATCTGGGATGATGGCGTGCCATGGCCCCTCCCAACCGCGGTTTGGAAACTTAGCCCGTTGGCACAGCTCGCAGCAACTGACCACTTGTCTCACACCCCTGGCCATGCCACTCCAATAGTAGCTCATCTGAAGTAGCCAGAATGTTTTCTTTTCCCCGAAGTGCCCCGTGGACTTGTGGACGTGAGCTATCAAATCTTGCACCCACACCTTTGGCACGCACACTCTCCAGCCTCTAGTATCCAACCCAGCTTTTCGAAATAGAACTCCATCGTTAAGACAATACCACTCCAGCACTTTACTATTACCAGGCTCCGACAGATCACGTCCCGGGTTCTCCAAGATGTCGATGATGTCACCCCAAATACTGTCAGCCCTCTGTGCCTCTGCAATCCCTCTGAACTTGTCAATCAGTCCCACATCTCGCTCAACAACAATCCTGGCCATAACCGGCCCCGCCCGCGGCTTGTCCTCCAACGTTACCCTACCATCCTCGACAACTACACGACTCAAAAGGTCTGCGTCACCATTGGCACGTCCCGACACATACTGTATCTCAAGCTCGAACTCCTGTAGAG